>JAPQWV010004525.1:0-29137 GCA_027422505.1 Craterostigma plantagineum
CAAAACACTTTCTCTCCTTATCAATACACGTTGATGATCCTTTTTAAAGCCCGACTCTCTAGGTTCGACTCAATCGGAAAGGGAGGAATCCAAGAGTCCGGCAGTTACCTAGCCAATCCCGCAGTACCGGACCGTAACCCGATTGAGTGTGAATTTCGACCCAGTCTTTAGAGAGATTATAGTACTACGTATAACCCTTTGTCCCAATCGAGTGAGAGCCATGGTCTATGTCAAACCCACTATACTTGATTCTATGATAAAACGGGGACGAGGTAAATCACCAAACTACCCCCCATGTCAAACATGAGTTAGTCAATACCTTGGCAAGGATTTCGTAATTTCCCGTCGCCGTACTCATAGGACCCTTATCTCGATTACTGCGAGACTGTGAATCCGTACTCGGCGGTCTAAGCCCGGCAATCACAAATCGTCATCAAGACCGCACCGTTGACCCAACAGCAAATCGGTCGAGGGGAACCAGTGACAGTCGAGACATCAAAGTCAACTCCGTCAAAGCCTCTTTCGGTCTAAGGTTCACGTAGACTAATAAGCCATGTTCGACCGTACGACCCGTGAGTCAGTGTCCATGAAACGATTCAATCCCTTGATTCGACTCGCATCTCAAGTCATGACCTCCGCTTCCAAGCGGGATATCGGCACTCGATAGGTCATCGACAAATAAGCCATAATCGGTTATCCAGCACCCAACTGGAGCCTAAGGCTTACGAACTTTTAATGCTAGAGGTAAGAGTCCACTGGTGCCTTCTCTCTCGTACCCTTCGAGAACAGTGACTTAACTCGACACATTTAGATTTGTTCATTTATTGCTTTACCGGATACTTAGTAAAGTACTCTTATTTCCAATAAACGAACCACACAATATCTTAATACATAAAAGGTCGAATGATAAATAAGCTAATGCCCTATACAATCTAATCCCCGTATAGCATTCGAGGGCATATTCCTAACAATCTCCCACTTGCACTCAATGCCATGTGCTGCAGTATCTAATACCCATCTTTTCGAGATGTCTTGCCAGCACTGCCAGTGATAGAGGCTTGGTGAACGGGCCGGCCACGTTTTCCGCGGTCGCAATCTTCTGCACAGCTATGTAGCGATTCTCAACGAATCCACGTAACACGTGGTACTTTCTTTCTATATGTTTGGACCTGCTGTGAGACCTCGGTTCTTTCGCCTGAGCAATAGCGCCAGTATTGTCACACCACAATGGCAATGGCCTATATGCTACAGGAACGACACCAAGTTCTTCCAAGAACTTTCTCATCCAAACAGCTTCATTCGCTGCCTCTGAGGCCGCTATATACTCTGCTTCGTATGTGGAATCTGCAGTAGTGCTCTGTTTGGAACTTTTTCAAGACACCGCTCCACCGTTGAGCATAAGACGAATCTTGAAGTGGATTTTCGATCGTCCACGTCAGACTGGAAATCCGAATCCGTATACCCTTCCACTTCCAATTCTCCATTACCGTAGACCAGCATCATATCCTTAGTCCGTCTGAGGTACTTGAGGATAGTCTTGACTGCTGTCCAATGTTCCTTACCAGGGTCAGCCTGAAACCGACTGACTACGCTCACAGCATACGCCAAGTCAGGTCGCGTGCAAAGCATCGCGTTCATCAAGCTACCCACTGCGGATGCATAGGGAATTCCATTCATCTTTTTACGCTCCAACTCACTTTGAGGGCTCATAGCCTGGAAAGGTGAATCCCATGCCGCATAGGCAGTAACCCTTTCTTAGAGTTGCCATATTATATCGCTTCAGGACCTTCTCTAAGTAAAGGGCCTGGGAGAGTCCTAACATACAATTCGCTCGATCTCTACAAAGGCGAATCCCCAAGATGTAGGTAGCTTCTCCCAAGTCTTTCATGGAGATTCCGTCGAAAGCCACGCTATCACCATCGAGAGGATTCCAATATCATTTTCTATCAAAAGGATGTCGTCCACGTACAATACGAGGAAAGATATTTTCCTCCCACTGCTTTTCTTGTAGAAGCAAGGTTCGTCTTCCTTCTTTAAGAATCCATGGCCCTTGACCACTTCATCGAACCGAAGATTTTCAGCTTCTGAAGGCTTGTTTCAGTCCATAAATGGACTTGCTCAGTTTGCCCACCCTATGAGCATCTCCTTGCGATGTAAAACCCTTGGGCTGCCCCATATATATTCCTCCTTGAGGTAACCGTTTAGGAACGCAGTTTTCACATCCATCTGCCAGATCTCATAGTCATAGTGCTATCACAGCAATGTTCGCATGGACTTCATCATAGCAACAGGCGAAAAGGTCTTCTCATAGTCAATGCCCTCTTTTTGACTGTACCCTTTCGCCACAAGCCTAGATTTGTATGTATAAACCAATCCGTCAGATCCTATCTTTCTGTTGTAGATCCATTTACACCCAATGGATCTAAACCATCTGGGAGGTCTACTAGGGTCCAGACTTGGTTTTCGTGCATAGAATCCATTTTGGCTTGCATAGCTTTAAGCCATTTCTCCGAATCCTTATCCATGATTGCCTGGTCATAGGTAGTGGGATCGTCTCCGATGTGCCCTTCTATCGCAGCAACCTCGTGCTCGATGTGGGACCATCCCGTATCTCTCAGGCTGGCGAGATACTCTACCCGACCTGCGCAAGTCAGGTTGCGCCTCGGACTGCTCTACGGTGTCACCCAACACTGGAGTTTGTGAAAGCGCTTCTGAATACTCTCCAAGAGTTACTTCGCGATCCGCTCCACCTTCTCGAACTAAATCTTCTTCGAGAAAGTGAGCCTGAAGGGCTACAACGATTCTCTAATCGTCGTGGAAGTAAAAAACTGGTATCACATGGAATCCTCATGATACTCGACAAAACGTCCTTTCACAGCCTTCGATTCCAGTTTATCTGTCTTGAGCTTTTCACAAACGCGGGCAACCCCAAATTCTAATGTGATTCAAGCTCGGTTTTCCTCCTGTCCATATCTGATACGAAATACGATCGACAGACTTTGTAGGACATCTATTCAGAATGTGTGCCCCTGTCAACAAGGCATGACCCCACAACGATATGAGCAGGTCTGTACAGCTTAGCATAGATCGAACCTTATCCAACAGAGTTTGATTTCTGCGTTCGGACACACCGTTCAACTGCAGTGTTCCGGGCGGTGTCATCTGTGAAATTATCCCGTTCTCCTTCAAGAACTCGTCAAACTCGAGGCTCGTGTACTCACCGCCTCGATCTGATCGAACGGCTTTAATGCACTTTCCAGTCTGATTTTCCACAAAACCTTGTACTCTTTGAACCATTCAAAAGTATCAGACTTATTCTTCATGAGATACACCTTGCCAAAGCGAGAGTGATCATCAGTGAAGGTAACGAAATAATGGAAGTTACCGCGAGCCGCTACCCCGAACGGTCCGCAAACATCCGTGTGGATAAACCGAGAAGTTCTGCGCTCTCGTAAAAGTCCCTGTGAAGGGCGACTTGGTCATCTTTCCAAGGATACAAGATTCAAAAGTTGGATAGGGATCAGACCCAAGCGGCTTATAACGCCGGTTTTCTCCAACTCAAGAACTTCTGTTCTCCAGCGTGCCCGAGTCGAAGATGCCACAGCAGTCTCGAGTTCGACTCCAATTTTCGTTTGTTGGTGACTGTATTCACAGTTTTTATTTTATCTTCGATATTTAGGTAATACACCCCATTCAGTAAACTTGCACTTCCGACGCAATTATTTCCAAATAAATATTGCATATATTATTACTAAAATGGAACTCATAACCGTTTCCGCTCAAAACGGGAATAGAAACAATATTCTTAGCCCCTTGGGCAAAACCAAACAATCCGAAAGCAGTAAACTATGTCTAGTAGATAAAACGAGAGTTCTTGATCCAATGTGGGTCGCCGGTACACTATGTCCGCTTCCTACATTGATCATGATCTCTCGATCCGCCAGCTTCCTACTTCGTTCCAGACCCTGGTTTGAAACACAGATGAGAGCACTAGCTCCCGAGTCTAAGATCCATGAAGCGGAATATATGTCATGGAACAATTTATTTCCCAAACGTAAAGTTCTTTACCTAGACGGCTAGCTTCGGGCAATCGCGCTTCCAATGGCCAAGCTCATTGCTTGAAGGCACTTGTCCGTCGGCTTGGCGCCTTTGAACACGTTCTTCCTGGCCTTGCCTTTCGATATTCGTCCTCTGGCTTATTGGTCTTGTCCGACTTTTTTCTTTGTACTCGACCATCGAGTCTTAGCATTCGCGACAAGAACAACTTCCTTTCCTTTTACTTTCTTCATCTGAGTCTGCGCTGCCGACAACTGGTTCATTAACCCAGTCAATGTCATCTCGGCCTTGTTCAGATTAAAGTTCAGGATGAACGAATTGAAGGAAGGTGGGAGCGACTGAAGTATGAGATCGTTCTAGAGTTCGTTATCCATGATAAAGTCCAGTGCCTCGAGTCTTCGATCCAATCGATCATCTTGAGCACATGCGCTCCGACGTCACTACCCTCAGCCATTTTGCAATGAAATAGTTGCTCCGTCAGGAATGGCGAGCACTCCTGGAATGTTCGCCAAAAAGCTCCTTCAAATGAAGCAAAATGGCGCCCACTTCCATTTCCGAGTAAGTGCGCTGCAACTCATTGCTCATGGAAAGAAGTACATGTCCCTTGACCTTTGGCTCGTCTATCTGCCATTTGGCATACGCAGCCCGGTCTTCGTCACTCGCATCAGCCCCTGGGACTTGCGGTACGGGGGATCGAGGACATAAGTCAGCGACTCCATACCTAGGACTATCCTCAGGTTACGGAGCCAGTCCACGTAGTTTGGTCCCACCAAACAGTTTCTCTGAAGCAGCATAGTAATTATGTTCGTCATTGCAGTATCTAGAAAGAAACGTAAAGCTGCAGAAAATACATATCTAATTAGGTTTATCTATCTTCATCAAGCGCAACACAAGGACTTTTCATTTCGCTTGACTTCCTCTATTTTTCTCGAACCTCCCGAGAAGAGTTCGGAAACCTCGTTGAAAGTTTCATAGTGCAGTTGATGTCCCCGACTCGACTAGACTCGCCTAAGCCTTTAACGCATTATTTGGCGAATCTAATCTAGTCGAAGTCACGTCGAACGCGAACTTATCCAATAAGAATTTCAACTACCTTAGTCTCAGTCATTGACCCTCACGGCTAACCCTACTTATTGGTTTAACTGCCTAAGTGTGACCTATCAACTTATGCTCAAATCGCACAGAATGTACCGCCCCTTGCTGCCATACGCTTCGTGGGGGGATATACGGACGCAACTTACTCGGAACAAACCGCAAAACTCCCCAATGCTAGACATCTCAAGCATGATAGATGACATGAATCCAATTCCTTTACCCACTTAGTATTTATCAAACGGGAGAATAAAACCATCTCACATAAGAGCACATAAACATGCATATCATTTCAAAAATCAACACGCATGTAGGTTAGCCCTAAAAACTACAAGACAACACAAGCGGGTTATTTCTAGTCTATCCCATTACATGCGTCTTCAAAAGACCTCGGGTCGCGCACGGGTCATGAAGTCGTCAAACGTCCTTCGTCACTCGAATGGCCTCAAAGTCACCGAACGTCCACCACCTTGTTGTCACCGCCGGGGGTTGCCTTCCATCAAATGGGACCTCGTCTTTGTATTTAAGTCTAATCTAATAAAACGGTAATTACAACACTGGGGGATCATAAGTCCCGAACAACCCGTATAAAACAAATACAACCCTGGGGGACGTGACCCTTAACAACTGACCCAGAAACCAAATTTCAACTCGCAAGTGCGCCTTAAATCATATTCATAACGAGCACGTTGACAATTACATGATTTTAAAAAAGAAACGAAAATTGGACCTTAAACGGGCCAAGCCCATTAAAAGGCCTGTTAAGGCTTTGAGCATGAAGCCCTAACATAGCTGCCGCGACTCAAATCGCTCAGCCGTCAAAACACGCGGAAAGCCATGGCGGGGAAGGCCGCCGGTGTGGTGTCCCGGTTGGAGCAGGTGCCACCACCGCCGGCGACGCCACCATCGGCGACGCCACGCCGCGCAACGTGTGCGTGTTCAGCTCGCGGTTGAATACTGCCGCGACTCCCTCGTCGCCCCAGCCCCTTCGTGCCGAGTCACTGCCTCGCCGGAGAGATCGCCGTCGTAGCGTTCCGGCCGAGCTGGAGTCGCTGCGGCTGTCTTGCACAGCGCGCACCATGCGCGCCATCGCAGTCCGCAGCCAAAGCCGCGGACGATCTCAGCCGGGCCGCCTCACCTTGCGACGGCGATGCCGGGGATGGCGCCTAAGCCACCATGGCTTGCGTCGGACCCAAGGTTCGAGGCTGATCGTGTGGCGACCCTACTTTTCTAATTAGGATTAGTGGCGGATTTCCGCAACGTAAGCCGCGGAAGGCCCGTCTAATTAAAAACTTTTTCCTAAAATAATATACATTACGTCAAAATGTCGTCCACTAGTCAGTTAATACAAAGGCCGTAGCCCCAAAATAACAAACTAGCAAAATCCCCTAACGCCGCTCCACAGGTCGCATCCATGTACCGCACCGCCCTCAAAAGTCCGTGGAGCACCGCCACCAGCCGCCTCAGCCTTGACGCATAGCAGCGTCAGACCCAGTACCTACAACACGTACACACTGAGACTATTTTGCCCAGAGGTGAATAAAATGCATGTATGCAAGTGTGCGCTCAATCCCAATCCCAATATCTCGCATGCCATGCACACTCTTTCTTTTCCCACATTCCTATCTCACATCACAATATGGGGCCCATGGTTAGGCTCACGCGCGCAATAAATATCATGGGTGGTCACGTGATTTCCACCCGTAATCAGCGGTAAGCTACGCCTGTAGTGCACTGATCGATCACGTCAATGGCCACCTACCAGGTCGTCTCTTCCACAATAAATCATGGGCGATAAAGCCCGTATCCATATATATATATATAATCATCTGGCGTTTTGCACCTCGAACCGACCACATCCGAGTAGACAGATCGATCACGTCTGTCTCGGCCAGGTAATATGTGAGCCTAACAAGTCGTCTTAATAATCTCAATCTACCCCACTTAACAATACCTCGAATCATCACCGTCTCAATACGGTGGAAACCATCTCTCGCCTTCACGTGATATGCACGTGCCATGCAATATATATAATGGTACATAAAAATGTGGTTTCACATAAAACATACATAAATCATGTAAATCACGTAAGTCACAGAAATCATCGAATCACATAAAAGCACATGAATCACATATGTGTTTACGCATTGTAGATGGATGATCCACCTACCTGTCCTCCCGATATCGCTAAATAAGATGTCTGATGGAATCCCTATAAGTCGATCCTCTGAATAAATAAATGTTATCATATTAGTATATTTGCTAAACTGTGTAAGTTTTAAGTTCTCAAACCCTAATTATAGAAAACCCTAAAATTTACGAAAACCTAAAAATAATGATATTCCTAAAATAAATAAACTCTAAAATACTGAAAACCCTAGATATAGCAAAAATTCTAAAATATCGAAATTTATTAATTAAAACACAATGTCGAAATCTCACAAATGTCGACATCTTATCCCTCAAAATGTCGAGACATATAAAGATGTCGAATTATACAAATGTCGAGACCATCATTTGAAAAAGTCGAACCCCTTGAAAAATGTCGAGATGTTAATCTTAAAAATGTCGTGATCTATACCTAACAAATGTCGAGCTTCTACAATCATACTTAAAGAAAATGTCGAGCTCATCAATTCGACTTTTATTATGATATCGAGATCTTTGTTTGAAAATGAAAATGTCGAGTTCCTTGTTAAAATAAATATCGAGATCATCAAAAGAAGCTACCGAGATTTTTCATAATGTCGAAGTCATCTAGTAATGTCGATATCTATTACTTCCCAAAATCTAATAAATGTCGAGATCTATTCCTACAAAATGTCGAGATACAAATGTCGAGTTATTTCATTATAAGGTCGAAATCATTAATTCATAGTCTATCGAGATCTTTACTCCTTAAAATGTCGAACACTGAACAGACAAATATTACCATGTTAGTTATTTACTAAGTTTCGTAAGTCTCGAAATTCTCGAACCTAAATATCAAATAAACCCTACAAATCCCGAAAAGCCTAAATTATCGAAAATCCTAATACCTCCGAAATTTCCGAGAATCGTAATTACTTAAAGCATCAATTGTTCTTTATATCTCAACATGCAAATAATGAAATCATTTCACAATTACTGAAAACTTCTTCCACTTAGTACAAATACCGAAATTTATGAAAACTTCACACATATAAACGCACATTATATGTACTTAATTCAAAGATTTGTTCTTCAACACCCATATTAATCACGAAAACTACCCATAATTCTTACCCATAGTATATTCAGCACACATATAGGCACCCTCAACCTATACGATTTATAAATGGGTTTCTATTTCCCGAAAACTTTGAGCTTCACAAAATCTAAATAGATAACTTTAAATAGCTGAAATCTATCACATATTCCTCACTAAGTTAAGTGCCAAAACCATAAATCCTTAATCACGGTTGTTCTAAAAGCCACGTATGATTTTGATTACCAACACATGCTTAACTTGCCTCTTCCAAATTCTAAGTTTTATACTTAACATATAAGTCACATAATACACCAAAATATATTAAATACAACTATAATTAAGTGTTGTAGGATGAAAGTTTACCTATTACGTTTGGTGTTTGATTCCTACC
This sequence comes from Craterostigma plantagineum, assembly GCA_027422505.1. Classification (NCBI taxonomy): domain Eukaryota; kingdom Viridiplantae; phylum Streptophyta; class Magnoliopsida; order Lamiales; family Linderniaceae; genus Craterostigma; species Craterostigma plantagineum. The sequence continues at coordinate 8,769 of JAPQWV010004525.1, forward strand.
CTCCCAATGTTGGCCAAGTTTTCGTTCTCTGTTCTTTTTATTTTCCTTTCTTTATCAAAGTTCTAGCTACTCATAATATATATGTTTCGTACTAAAATATAAATAGGTGGTGGTCATATGTCGATTACCCTTAGGTTAAGAAAACAACTCCTAGTCATACTTATAAAAACATAAAAGGCCTCCACGTGTTACTCTAAGCCTTTGATTTGATAGGAGAACATTATTATATATTTATAAATATATAAGTGGTCATCTATTCTATACGATGCATATGCGACATGGTATGGGCCACGAAACATTCTTAAGTTATTAGTATGATTGCAACATATGGCCCAATAAATTTGTTCTACCATTATTAATTTCAGTTAAATCATTTATCAAGTTCGAAAATAGTTTAAAGCTGACATCGCTTATATTTTCGTCCTAAGATTTTAATGCTGCATCAACATTTAGATTCCTAAATTCAATATTCATCCTATTTAATTAAACCTAAAGACCCGTATTACATTTTACGGGTATTACAATCTCCCCCCTTAAAAAGAATTTCGTCCCCGAAATTCGCCGAAGAATAACGATTTATTCTAGAATTGTATCCTACTTTTATATCACGCAATCTAGGCAACACATTTAAATATGTGGCCCAGTTCTAAGGTCATCAAATCCTCTATATCTACACTTACCCATCTATTTTCTATATCCTCTAGACTTATTCATTCTTATTCCCACTACGCTTCCGCTGCGAACTCTATCTAGTATATATACAATTAGTCAAACTAATAAACATATCATCGTAAGCACATAATCATATCAGATGTATAACTTACAGGCAAGGCTGATCCTCCAGGCTTTTGAGCGGCAGTACATGGACAGTCTACAGAATCTATATCCTAAGCTCTGATACCACCTGTGGCGACCCTACTTTTCTAATTAGGATTAGTGGCGGATTTCCGCAACGTAAGCCGCGGAAGGCCCGTCTAATTAAAACTTTTTCTAAAATAAGATGCATTACGACAAAATGTCGTCCACCTAGTCAGTTAATACAAAGGCCGTAGCCCCAAAATAACAAACTAGCAAAAACCCTAACGCCGCTCCACAGGTCGCATCCATGTACCGCACCGCCCTCAAAAGTCCGTGGAGCACCGCCACCAGCCGCCTCAGCCTCGACGCGTATCAGCGTCAGACTCAGTACCTACAACACGTAAACACTGAGCAATTCGCCCAGTAGGTGAATAAAATGCATGTATGCAAGTGTGCGCTCAATCCCAATCCCAATATCTCACACGCCATGCACACTCTTTCTTTTCCCACATTCCTATCTCACATCACAATATGGGGCCCATGGTTAGGCTCACACGCGCAATAAATATCATGGGTGGTCACGTGATTCCACCCGTAATCAGCGGTAAGCTACGCCTGTAGTGCATTGATCGATCACGTCAATGGCCACCTACCAGGTCGTCTCTTCCACAATAAATCATGGGCGATAAAGCCCGTATCCATATATATATATAATCATCTGGCGTTTTGCACCTCGAACCGACCACATCCGAGTAGACAGATCGATCACGTCTGTCTCGGCCAGGTAATCTGTGAGCCTAACAAGTCGTCTTAATAATCTCAATCTACCCCACTTAACAATACCTCAAATCATCACCGTCTCAATACGGTGGAAACCATCTCTCGCCCTCACGTGATATGCACGTGCCATGCATATATATAATGGTACATAAAAACGTGGTTTCACATAAAACATATATAAATCATGTAAATCACGTAAGTCACAGAAATCATCGAATCACATAAAGCATATAAATCACATATGTGTTTACGCATTGTAGATGGATGATCCACCTACCTGTCCTCCCGATATCGCTAAATAAGATGTCTGATGGAATCCCTATAAGTCGATCCTCTGAATAATAAATGTTATCATATTAGTATATTTGCTAAACTGTGTAAGTTTTTAAGTTCTCAAACCCTAATTATAGAAAACCCTAAAATTACGAAAACCTAAAAATAATGATATTCCTAAAATAAATAAACCCTAAAATACTGAAAACCCTAGATATAGCAAAAATTCTAAAATATCGAAATTTATTAATTAAAACACAATGTCGAAATCTCACAAATGTCGACATCTTATCCCTCAAAATGTCGAGACATATAAAGATGTCGAATTATACAAATGTCGAGACCATCATTTGAAAAAGTCGAACCCCTTGAAAAATGTCGAGATGTTAATCTTAAAAATGTCGTGATCTATACCTAACAAATGTCGAGCTTCTACGATCATACTTGAAGAAAATGTCGAGCTCATCAATTCGACTTTTATTATGATATCGAGATCTTTGTTTGAAAATGAAAATGTCGAGTTCCTTGTTAAAATAAATATCGAGATCATCAAAAGAAGCTACCGAGATTTTTCATAATGTCGAAGTCATCTAGTAATGTCGATATCTATTACTTCCCAAAATCTAATAAATGTCGAGATCTATTCCTACAAAATGTCGAGATACAAATGTCGAGTTATTTCATTATAAGGTCGAAATCATTAATTCATAGTCTATCGAGATCTTTACTCCTTAAAATGTCGAACACTGAACAGACAAATATTACCATGTTAGTTATTTACTAAGTTTCGTAAGTCTCGAAATTCTCGAACCTAAATATCAAATAAAACCCTACAAATCCCGAAAAGCCTAAATTATCGAAAACCCTAATACCTCCGAAAATTTCCGAGAATCGTAATTACTTAAAGCATCAATTGTTCTTTATATCTCAACATGCAAATAATGAAATCATTTCACAATTACTGAAAACTTCTTCCACTTAGTACAAATACCGAAATCTTTATGAAAACTTCACACATATAAACGCACATTATATGTACTTAATTCAAAGATTTGTTCTTCAACACCCATATTAATCACGAAAACTACCCATAATTCTTACCCATAGTTATATTCAGCACACATATAGGCACCCTCAACCTATACGATTTATAATGGGTTTCTATTTCCCGAAAACTTTGAGCTTCACAAAATCTAAATAGATAACTTTAAATAGCTGAAATCTATCACATATCCTCACTAAGTTAAGTGCCAAAACCATAAATCCTTAATCACGGTTGTTCTAAAAGCCACGTATGATTTTGATTACCAACACATGCTTAACTTGCCTCTTCCAAATTCTAAGTTTTATACTTAACATATAAGTCACATAATACACCAAAATATATTAAATACAACTATAATTAAGTGTTGTAGGATGAAAGTTTACCTATTACGTTTGGTGTTTGATTCCTACCCTCCCAATGTTGGCCAAGTTTTCGTTCTCTGTTCTTTTATTTTCCTTTCTTTATCAAAGTTCTAGCTACTCATAATATATATGTTTCGTACTAAAATATAAATAGGTGGTGGTCATATGTCGATTACCCTTAGGTTAAGAAAACAACTCCTAGTCATACTTATAAAAACATAAAAGGCCTCCACGTGTTACTCTAAGCCTTTGATTTGATAGGAGAACATTATTATATATTTATAAATATATAAGTGGTCATCTATTCTATACGATGCATATGTGACATGGTATGGGCCACGAAACATACTTAAGTTATTAGTATGATTGCAACATATGGCCCAATAAATTTGTTCTACCATTATTAATTTCAGTGAAATCATTTATCAAGTTCCGAAAATAGTTTAAAGCTGACATCGCTTATATTTTCGTCCTAAGATTTTAATGCTGCATCAACATTTAGATTCCTAAATTCAATATTCATCCTATTTAATTAAACCTAAAGACCCGTATTACATTTTACGGGTATTACAATCTCCCCCCTTAAAAAGAATTTCGTCCCCGAAATTCGCCGAAGAATAACGATTTATTCTAGAATTGTATCCTACTTTTATATCACGCAATCTAGGCAACACATTTAAATATGTGGCCCAGTTCTAAGGTCATCAAATCCTCTATGTCTACACGTACCCATCTATTTTCTATATCCTCTAGACTTATTCATTCTTATTCCCACTACGCTTCCGCTGCGAACTCTATCTAGTATATATACAATTAGTCAAACAAATAAACATATCATCGTAAGCACATAATCATATCAGATGTATAACTTACAGGCAAGGCTGATCCTCCAGGCTTTTGAGCGGCAGTACATGGACAGTCTACAGAATCTATATCCTAAGCTCTGATACCACCTGTGGCGACCCTACTTTTCTAATTAGGATTAGTGGCGGATTTCCGCAACGTAAGCCGCGGAAGGCCCGTCTAATTAAAACTTTTTCGTAAAATAAGATACATTACGACAAAATGTCGTCCACCTAGTCAGTCAATACAGAGGCCGTAGCCCCAAAATAACAAACTAGCAAAAACCCTAAACCGCTCCACAGGTCGCATCCATGTACCGCACCGCCCTCAAAAGTCCGTGGAGCACCGCCACCAGCCGCCTCAGTCTCGACGCATATCAGCGTCAGACTCAGTACCTACAACACGTAAACACTGAGCAATTCGCCCAGTAGGTGAATAAAATGCATGTATGCAAGTGTGCGCTCAATCCCAATCCCAATATCTCACACGCCATGCACACTCTTTCTTTTCCCACATTCCTATCTCACATCACAATATGGGGCCCATGGTTAGGCTCACACGCGCAATAAATATCATGGGTGGTCACGTGATTCCACCCGTAATCAGCGGTAAGCTACGCCTGTAGTGCATTGATCGATCACGTCAATGGCCACCTACCAGGTCGTCTCTTCCACAATAAATCATGGGCGATAAAGCCCGTATCCATATATATATATAATCATCTGGCGTTTTGCACCTCGAACCGACCACATCCGAGTAGACAGATCGATCACGTCTGTCTCGGCCAGGTAATCTGTGAGCCTAACAAGTCGTCATAATAATCTCAATCTACCCCACTTAACAATACCTCAAATCATCACCGTCTCAATACGGTGGAAACCATCTCTCGCCCTCACGTGATATGCACGTGCCATGCAATTATATAATGGTACATAAAAACGTGGTTTCACATAAAACATATATAAATCATGTAAATCACGTAAGTCACAGAAATCATCGAATCACATAAAGCATATAAATCACATATGTGTTTACGCATTGTAGATGGATGATCCACCTACCTGTCCTCCCGATATCGCTAAATAAGATGTCTGATGGAATCCCTATAAGTCGATCCTCTGAATAATAAATGTTATCATATTAGTATAGTTGCTAAACTGTGTAAGTTTTTAAGTTCTCAAACCCTAATTATAGAAAACCCTAAAATTTACGAAAACCTAAAAATAATGATATTCCTAAAATAAATAAACCCTAAAATACTGAAAACCCTAGATATAGCAAAAATTCTAAAATATCGAAATTTATTAATTAAAACACAATGTCGAAATCTCACAAATGTCGACATCTTATCCCTCAAAATGTCGAGACATATAAAGATGTCGAATTATACAAATGTCGAGACCATCATTTGAAAAAGTCGAACCCCTTGAAAAATGTCGAGATGTTAATCTTAAAAATGTCGTGATCTATACCTAACAAATGTCGAGCTTCTACGATCATACTTGAAGAAAATGTCGAGCTCATCAATTCGACTTTTATTATGATATCGAGATCTTTGTTTGAAAATGAAAATGTCGAGTTCCTTGTTAAAATAAATATCGAGATCATCAAAAGAAGCTACCGAGATTTTTCATAATGTCGAAGTCATCTAGTAATGTCGATATCTATTACTTCCCAAAATCTAATAAATGTCGAGATCTATTCCTACAAAATGTCGAGATACAAATGTCGAGTTATTTCATTATAAGGTCGAAATCATTAATTCATAGTCTATCGAGATCTTTACTCCTTAAAATGTCGAACACTGAACAGACAAATATTACCATGTTAGTTATTTACTAAGTTTCGTAAGTCTCGAAATTCTCGAACCTAAATATCAAATAAAACCCTACAAATCCCGAAAAGCCTAAATTATCGAAAATCCTAATACCTCCGAAAATTTCCGAGAATCGTAATTACTTAAAGCATCAATTGTTCTTTATATCTCAACATGCAAATAATGAAATCATTTCACAATTACTGAAAACTTCTTCCACTTAGTACAAATACCGAAATCTTTATGAAAACTTCACACATATAAACGCACATTATATGTACTTAATTCAAAGATTTGTTCTTCAACACCCATATTAATCACGAAAACTACCCATAGTTCTTACCCATAGTTATATTCAGCACACATATAGGCACCCTCAACCTATACGATTTATAATGGGTTTCTATTTCCCGAAAACTTTGAGCTTCACAAAATCTAAATAGATAACTTTAAATAGCTGAAATCTATCACATATCCTCACTAAGTTAAGTGCCAAAACCATAAATCCTTAATCACGGTTGTTCTAAAAGCCACGTATGATTTTGATTACCAACACATGCTTAACTTGCCTCTTCCAAATTCTAAGTTTTATACTTAACATATAAGTCACATAATACACCAAAATATATTAAATACAACTATAATTAAGTGTTGTAGGATGAAAGTTTACCTATTACGTTTGGTGTTTGATTCCTAACCCTCCCAATGTTGGCCAAGTTTTCGTTCTCTGTTCTTTTTATTTTCCTTTCTTTATCAAAGTTCTAGCTACTCATAATATATATGTTTCGTACTAAAATATAAATAGGTGGTGGTCATATGTCGATTACCCTTAGGTTAAGAAAACAACTCCTAGTCATACTTAAAAAACATAAAAGGCCTCCACGTGTTACTCTAAGCCTTTGATTTGATAGGAGAACATTATTATATATTTATAAATATATAAGTGGTCATCTATTCTATACGATGCATATGTGACATGGTATGGGCCACGAAACATACTTAAGTTATTAGTATGATTGCAACATATGGCCCAATAAATTTGTTCTACCATTATTAATTTCAGTGAAATCATTTATCAAGTTTCGAAAATAGTTTAAAGCTGACATCGCTTATATTTTCGTCCTAAGATTTTAATGCTGCATCAACATTTAGATTCCTAAATTCAATATTCATCCTATTTAATTAAACCTAAAGACCCGTATTACATTTTACGGGTATTACAATCTCCCCCCTTAAAAAGAATTTCGTCCCCGAAATTCGCCGAAGAATAACGATTTATTCTAGAATTGTATCCTACTTTTATATCACGCAATCTAGGCAACACATTTAAATATGTGGCCCAGTTCTAAGGTCATCAAATCCTCTATGTCTACACTTACCCATCTATTTTCTATATCCTCTAGACTTATTCATTCTTATTCCCACTACGCTTCCGCTGCGCACTCTATCTAGTATATATACAATTAGTCAAACTAATAAACATATCATCGTAAGCACATAATCATATCAGATGTATAACTTACAGGCAAGGCTGATCCTCCAGGCTTTTGAGCGGCAGTACATGGACAGTCTACAGAATCTATATCCTAAGCTCTGATACCACCTGTGGCGACCCTACTTTTCTAATTAGGATTAGTGGCGGATTTCCGCAACGTAAGCCGCGGAAGGCCCGTCTAATTAAAACTTTTTCGTAAAATAAGATGCATTACGACAAAATGTCGTCCACCTAGTCAGTCAATACAGAGGCCGTAGCCCCAAAATAACAAAATAGCAAAAACCCTAAAACCGCTCCACAGGTCGCATCCATGTACCGCACCGCCCTCAAAAGTCCGTGGAGCACCGCCACCAGCCGCCTCAGTCTCGACGCGTATCAGCGTCAGACTCAGTACCTACAACACGTAAACACTGAGCAATTCGCCCAGTAGGTGAATAAAATGCATGTATGCAAGTGTGCGCTCAATCCCAATCCCAATATCTCACACGCCATGCACACTCTTTCTTTTCCCACATTCCTATCTCACATCACAATATGGGGCCCATGGTTAGGCTCACACGCGCAATAAATATCATGGGTGGTCACGTGATTCCACCCGTAATCAGCGGTAAGCTACGCCTGTAGTGCATTGATCGATCACGTCAATGGCCACCTACCAGGTCGTCTCTTCCACAATAAATCATGGGCGATAAAGCCCGTATCCATATATATATATATATATAATCATCTGGCGTTTTGCACCTCGAACCGACCACATCCGAGTAGACAGATCGATCACGTCTGTCTCGGCCAGGTAATCTGTGAGCCTAACAAGTCGTCATAATAATCTCAATCTACCCCACTTAACAATACCTCAAATCATCACCGTCTCAATACGGTGGAAACCATCTCTCGCCCTCACGTGATATGCACGTGCCATGCAATTATATAATGGTACATAAAAACGTGGTTTCACATAAAACATATATAAATCATGTAAATCACGTAAGTCACAGAAATCATCGAATCACATAAAGCATATAAATCACATATGTGTTTACGCATTGTAGATGGATGATCCACCTACCTGTCCTCCCGATATCGCTAAATAAGATGTCTGATGGAATCCCTATAAGTCGATCCTCTGAATAATAAATGTTATCATATTCGTATATTTGCTAAACTGTGTAAGTTTTTAAGTTCTCAAACCCTAATTATAGAAAACCCTAAAATTTACGAAAACCTAAAAATAATGATATTCCTAAAATAAATAAACCCTAAAATACTGAAAACCCTAGATATAGCAAAAATTCTAAAATATCGAAATTTATTAATTAAAACACAATGTCGAAATCTCACAAATGTCGACATCTTATCCCTCAAAATGTCGAGACATATAAAGATGTCGAATTATACAAATGTCGAGACCATCATTTGAAAAAGTCGAACCCCTTGAAAAATGTCGAGATGTTAATCTTAAAAATGTCGTGATCTATACCTAACAAATGTCGAGCTTCTACGATCATACTTAAAGAAAATGTCGAGCTCATCAATTCGACTTTTATTATGATATCGAGATCTTTGTTTGAAAATGAAAATGTCGAGTTCCTTGTTAAAATAAATATCGAGATCATCAAAAGAAGCTACCGAGATTTTTCATAATGTCGAAGTCATCTAGTAATGTCGATATCTATTACTTCCCAAAATCTAATAAATGTCGAGATCTATTCCTACAAAATGTCGAGATACAAATGTCGAGTTATTTCATTATAAGGTCGAAATCATTAATTCATAGTCTATCGAGATCTTTACTCCTTAAAATGTCGAACACTGAACAGACAAATATTACCATGTTAGTTATTTACTAAGTTTCGTAAGTCTCGAAATTCTCGAACCTAAATATCAAATAAAACCCTACAAATCCCGAAAAGCCTAAATTATCGAAAATCCTAATACCTCCGAAAATTTCCGAGAATCGTAATTACTTAAAGCATCAATTGTTCTTTATATCTCAACATGCAAATAATGAAATCATTTCACAATTACTGAAAACTTCTTCCACTTAGTACAAATACCGAAATCTTTATGAAAACTTCACACATATAAACGCACATTATATGTACTTAATTCAAAGATTTGTTCTTCAACACCCATATTAATCACGAAAACTACCCATAATTCTTACCCATAGTTATATTCAGCACACATATAGGCACCCTCAACCTATACGATTTATAAATGGGTTTCTATTTCCCGAAAACTTTGAGCTTCACAAAATCTAAATAGATAACTTTAAATAGCTGAAATCTATCACATATCCTCACTAAGTTAAGTGCCAAAACCATAAATCCTTAATCACGGTTGTTCTAAAAGCCACGTATGATTTTGATTACCAACACATGCTTAACTTGCCTCTTCCAAATTCTAAGTTTTATACTTAACATATAAGTCACATAATACACCAAAATATATTAAATACAACTATAATTAAGTGTTGTAGGATGAAAGTTTACCTATTACGTTTGGTGTTTGATTCCTACCCTCCCAATGTTGGCCAAGTTTTCGTTCTCTGTTCTTTTTATTTTCCTTTCTTTATCAAAGTTCTAGCTACTCATAATATATATGTTTCGTACTAAAATATAAATAGGTGGTGGTCATATGTCGATTACCCTTAGGTTAAGAAAACAACTCCTAGTCATACTTAAAAAAACATAAAAGGCCTCCACGTGTTACTCTAAGCCTTTGATTTGATAGGAGAACATTATTATATATTTATAAATATATAAGTGGTCATCTATTCTATACGATGCATATGTGACATGGTATGGGCCACGAAACATACTTAAGTTATTAGTATGATTGCAACATATGGCCCAATAAATTTGTTCTACCATTATTAATTTCAGTGAAATCATTTATCAAGTTTCGAAAATAGTTTAAAGCTGACATCGCTTATATTTTCGTCCTAAGATTTTAATGCTGCATCAACATTTAGATTCCTAAATTCAATATTCATCCTATTTAATTAAACCTAAAGACCCGTATTACATTTTACGGGTATTACAATCTCCCCCCTTAAAAAGAATTTCGTCCCCGAAATTCGCCGAAGAATAACGATTTCTTCTAGAATTGTATCCTACTTTTATATCACGCAATCTAGGCAACACATTTAAATATGTGGCCCAGTTCTAAGGTCATCAAATCCTCTATGTCTACACTTACCCATCTATTTTCTATATCCTCTAGACTTATTCATTCTTATTCCCACTACGCTTCCGCTGCGCACTCTATCTAGTATATATACAATTAGTCAAACTAATAAACATATCATCGTAAGCACATAATCATATCAGATGTATAACTTACAGGCAAGGCTGATCCTCCAGGCTTTTGAGCGGCAGTACATGGACAGTCTACAGAATCTATATCCTAAGCTCTGATACCACCTGTGGCGACCCTACTTTTCTAATTAGGATTAGTGGCGGATTTCCGCAACGTAAGCCGCGGAAGGCCCGTCTATTAAAACTTTTTCGTAAAATAAGATGCATTACGACAAAATGTCGTCCACCTAGTCAGTCAATACAGAGGCCGTAGCCCCAAAATAACAAAATAGCAAAAACCCTAAAACCGCTCCACAGGTCGCATCCATGTACCGCACCGCCCTCAAAAGTCCGTGGAGCACCGCCACCAGCCGCCTCAGTCTCGACGCGTATCAGCGTCAGACTCAGTACCTACAACACGTAAACACTGAGCAATTCGCCCAGTAGGTGAATAAAATGCATGTGTGCAAGTGTGCGCTCAATCCCAATCCCAATATCTCACACGCCATGCACACTCTGATCTTTTCCCACATTCCTATCTCACATCACAATATGGGGCCCATGGTTAGGCTCACACGCGCAATAAATATCATGGGTGGTCACGTGATTCCACCCGTAATCAGCGGTAAGCTACGCCTGTAGTGCACTGATCGATCACGTCAATGGCCACCTACCAGGTCGTCTCTTCCACAATAAATCATGGGCGATAAAGCCCGTATCCATATATATATATATAATCATCTGGCGTTTTGCACCTCGAACCGACCACATCCGAGTAGACAGATCGATCACGTCTGTCTCGGCCAGGTAATCTGTGAGCCTAACAAGTCGTCATAATAATCTCAATCTACCCCACTTAACAATACCTCAAATCATCACCGTCTCAATACGGTGGAAACCATCTCTCGCCCTCACGTGATATGCACGTGCCATGCAATTATATAATGGTACATAAAAACGTGGTTTCACATAAAACATATATAAATCATGTAAATCACGTAAGTCACAGAAATCATCGAATCACATAAAGCATATAAATCACATATGTGTTTACGCATTGTAGATGGATGATCCACCTACCTGTCCTCCCGATATCGCTAAATAAGATGTCTGATGGAATCCCTATAAGTCGATCCTCTGAATAATAAATGTTATCATATTCGTATAGTTGCTAAACTGTGTAAGTTTTTAAGTTCTCAAACCCTAATTATAGAAAACCCTAAAATTTACGAAAACCTAAAAATAATGATATTCCTAAAATAAATAAACCCTAAAATACTGAAAACCCTAGATATAGCAAAAATTCTAAAATATCGAAATTTATTAATTAAAACACAATGTCGAAATCTCACAAATGTCGACATCTTATCCCTCAAAATGTCGAGACATATAAAGATGTCGAATTATACAAATGTCGAGACCATCATTTGAAAAAGTCGAACCCCTTGAAAAATGTCGAGATGTTAATCTTAAAAATGTCGTGATCTATACCTAACAAATGTCGAGCTTCTACGATCATACTTAAAGAAAATGTCGAGCTCATCAATTCGACTTTTATTATGATATCGAGATCTTTGTTTGAAAATGAAAATGTCGAGTTCCTTGTTAAAATAAATATCGAGATCATCAAAAGAAGCTACCGAGATTTTTCATAATGTCGAAGTCATCTAGTAATGTCGATATCTATTACTTCCCAAAATCTAATAAATGTCGAGATCTATTCCTACAAAATGTCGAGATACAAATGTCGAGTTATTTCATTATAAGGTCGAAATCATTAATTCATAGTCTATCGAGATCTTTACTCCTTAAAATGTCGAACACTGAACAGACAAATATTACCATGTTAGTTATTTACTAAGTTTCGTAAGTCTCGAAATTCTCGAACCTAAATATCAAATAAAACCCTACAAATCCCGAAAAGCCTAAATTATCGAAAATCCTAATACCTCCGAAAATTTCCGAGAATCGTAATTACTTAAAGCATCAATTGTTCTTTATATCTCAACATGCAAATAATGAAATCATTTCACAATTACTGAAAACTTCTTCCACTTAGTACAAATACCGAAATCTTTATGAAAACTTCACACATATAAACGCACATTATATGTACTTAATTCAAAGATTTGTTCTTCAACACCCATATTAATCACGAAAACTACCCATAGTTCTTACCCATAGTTATATTCAGCACACATATAGGCACCCTCAACCTATACGATTTATAAATGGGTTTCTATTTCCCGAAAACTTTGAGCTTCACAAAATCTAAATAGATAACTTTAAATAGCTGAAATCTATCACATATCCTCACTAAGTTAAGTGCCAAAACCATAAATCCTTAATCACGGTTGTTCTAAAAGCCACGTATGATTTTGATTACCAACACATGCTTAACTTGCCTCTTCCAAATTCTAAGTTTTATACTTAACATATAAGTCACATAATACACCAAAATATATTAAATACAACTATAATTAAGTGTTGTAGGATGAAAGTTTACCTATTACGTTTGGTGTTTGATTCCTAACCCTCCCAATGTTGGCCAAGTTTCGTTCTCTGTTCTTTTTATTTTCCTTTCTTTATCAAAGTTCTAGCTACTCATAATATATATGTTTCGTACTAAAATATAAATAGGTGGTGGTCATATGTCGATTACCCTTAGGTTAAGAAAACAACTCCTAGTCATACTTAAAAAAACATAAAAGGCCTCCACGTGTTACTCTAAGCCTTTGATTTGATAGGAGAACATTATTATATATTTATAAATATATAAGTGGTCATCTATTCTATACGATGCATATGTGACATGGTATGGGCCACGAAACATACTTAAGTTATTAGTATGATTGCAACATATGGCCCAATAAATTTGTTCTACCATTATTAATTTCAGTGAAATCATTTATCAAGTTTCGAAAATAGTTTAAAGCTGACATCGCTTATATTTTCGTCCTAAGATTTTAATGCTGCATCAACATTTAGATTCCTAAATTCAATATTCATCCTATTTAATTAAACCTAAAGACCCGTATTACATTTTACGGGTATTACAATCTCCCCCCTTAAAAAGAATTTCGTCCCCGAAATTCGCCGAAGAATAACGATTTCTTCTAGAATTGTATCCTACTTTTATATCACGCAATCTAGGCAACACATTTAAATATGTGGCCCAGTTCTAAGGTCATCAAATCCTCTATATCTACACTTACCCATCTATTTTCTATATCCTCTAGACTTATTCATTCTTATTCCCACTACGCTTCCGCTGCGCACTCTATCTAGTATATATACAATTAGTCAAACTAATAAACATATCATCGTAAGCACATAATCATATCAAATGTATAACTTACAGGCAAGGCTGATCCTCCAGGCTTTTGAGCGGCAGTACATGGACAGTCTACAGAATCTATATCCTAAGCTCTGATACCACCTGTGGCGACCCTACTTTTCTAATTAGGATTAGTGGCGGATTTCCGCAACGTAAGCCGCGGAAGGCCCGTCTTATTAAAAACTTTTTCGTAAAATAAGATGCATTACGACAAAATGTCGTCCACCTAGTCAGTCAATACAGAGGCCGTAGCCCCAAAATAACAAAATAGCAAAAACCCTAAAACCGCTCCACAGGTCGCATCCATGTACCGCACCGCCCTCAAAAGTCCGTGGAGCACCGCCACCAGCCGCCTCAGTCTCGACGCGTATCAGCGTCAGACTCAGTACCTACAACACGTAAACACTGAGCAATTCGCCAGTAGGTGAATAAAATGCATGTGTGCAAGTGTGCGCTCAATCCCAATCCCAATATCTCACACGCCATGCACACTCTGATCTTTTCCCACATTCCTATCTCACATCACAATATGGGGCCCATGGTTAGGCTCACGCGCGCAATAAATATCATGGGTGGTCACGTCATTCCACCCGTAATCAGCGGTAAGCTACGCCTGTAGTGCACTGATCGATCACGTCAATGGCCACCTACCAGGTCGTCTCTTCCACAATAAATCATGGGCGATAAAGCCCGTATCCATATATATATATATATAATCATCTGGCGTTTTGCACCTCGAACCGACCACATCCGAGTAGACAGATCGATCACGTCTGTCTCGGCCAGGTAATCTGTGAGCCTAACAAGACGTCATAATAATCTCAATCTACCCCACTTAACAATACCTCAAATCATCACCGTCTCAATACGGTGGAAACCATCTCTCGCCCTCACGTGATATGCACGTGCCATGCATATATATAATGGTACATAAAAACGTGGTTTCACATAAAACATATATAAATCATGTAAATCACGTAAGTCACAGAAATCATCGAATCACATAAAGCATATAAATCACATATGTGTTTACGCATTGTAGATGGATGATCCACCTACCTGTCCTCCCGATATCGCTAAATAAGATGTCTGATGGAATCCCTATAAGTCGATCCTCTGAATAATAAATGTTATCATATTCGTATAGTTGCTAAACTGTGTAAGTTTTTAAGTTCTCAAACCCTAATTATAGAAAACCCTAAAATTTACGAAAACCTAAAAATATGATATTCCTAAAATAAATAAACCCTAAAATACTGAAAACCCTAGATATAGCAAAAATTCTAAAATATCGAAAATTTATTAATTAAAACACAATGTCGAAATCTCACAAATGTCGACATCTTATCCCTCAAAATGTCGAGACATATAAAGATGTCGAATTATACAAATGTCGAGACCATCATTTGAAAACGTCGAACCCCTTGAAAAATGTCGAGATGTTAATCTTAAAAATGTCGTGATCTATACCTAACAAATGTCGAGCTTCTACGATCATACTTAAAGAAAATGTCGAGCTCATCAATTCGACTTTTATTATGATATCGAGATCTTTGTTTGAAAATGAAAATGTCGAGTTCCTTGTTAAAATAAATATCGAGATCATCAAAAGAAGCTACCGAGATTTTTCATAATGTCGAAGTCATCTAGTAATGTCGATATCTATTACTTCCCAAAATCTAATAAATGTCGAGATCTATTCCTACAAAATGTCGAGATACAAATGTCGAGTTATTTCATTATAAGGTCGAAATCATTAATTCATAGTCTATCGAGATCTTTACTCCTTAAAATGTCGAACACTGAACAGACAAATATTACCATGTTAGTTATTTACTAAGTTTCGTAAGTCTCGAAATTCTCGAACCTAAATATCAAATAAAACCCTACAAATCCCGAAAAGCCTAAATTATCGAAAACCCTAATACCTCCGAAAATTTCCGAGAATCGTAATTACTTAAAGCATCAATTGTTCTTTATATCTCAACATGCAAATAATGAAATCATTTCACAATTACTGAAAACTTCTTCCACTTAGTACAAATACCGAAATCGTTATGAAAACTTCACACATATAAACGCACATTATATGTACTTAATTCAAAGATTTGTTCTTCAACACCCATATTAATCACGAAAACTACCCATAATTCTTACCCATAGTTATATTCAGCACACATATAGGCACCCTCAACCTATACGATTTATAAATGGGTTTCTATTTCCCGAAAACTTTGAGCTTCACAAAATCTAAATAGATAACTTTAAATAGCTGAAATCTATCACATATTCCTCACTAAGTTAAGTGCCAAAACCATAAATCCTTAATCACGGTTGTTCTAAAAGCCACGTATGATTTTGATTACCAACACATGCTTAACTTGCCTCTTCCAAATTCTAAGTTTTATACTTAACATATAAGTCACATAATACACCAAAATATATTAAATACAACTATAATTAAGTGTTGTAGGATGAAAGTTTACCTATTACGTTTGGTGTTTGATTCCTAACCCTCCCAATGTTGGCCAAGTTTTCGTTCTCTGTTCTTTTTATTTTCCTTTCTTTATCAAAGTTCTAGCTACTCATAATATATATGTTTCGTACTAAAATATAAATAGGTGGTGGTCATATGTCGATTACCCTTAGGTTAAGAAAACAACTCTAGTCATACTTAAAAAAACATAAAAGGCCTCCACGTGTTACTCTAAGCCTTTGATTTGATAGGAGAACATTATTATATATTTATAAATATATAAGTGGTCATCTATTCTATACGATGCATATGTGACATGGTATGGGCCACGAAACATTCTTAAGTTATTAGTATGATTGCAACATATGGCCCAAAAATTGTTCTACCATTATTAATTTCAGTGAAATCATTTATCAAGTTCGAAAATAGTTTAAAGCTGACATCGCTTATATTTTCGTCCTAAGATTTTAATGCTGCATCAACATTTAGATTCCTAAATTCAATATTCATCCTATTTAATTAAACCTAAAGACCCGTATTACATTTTACGGGTATTACAATCTCCCCCCCTTAAAAAGAATTCGTCCCCGAAATTCGCCGAAGAATAACGATTTCTTCTAGAATTGTATCCTACTTTTATATCACGCAATCTAGGCAACACATTTAAATATGTGGCCCAGTTCTAAGGTCATCAAATCCTCTATGTCTACACTTACC
This sequence comes from Craterostigma plantagineum, assembly GCA_027422505.1. Classification (NCBI taxonomy): domain Eukaryota; kingdom Viridiplantae; phylum Streptophyta; class Magnoliopsida; order Lamiales; family Linderniaceae; genus Craterostigma; species Craterostigma plantagineum. The sequence continues at coordinate 26,010 of JAPQWV010004525.1, forward strand.
CATCTATTTTCTATATCCTCTAGACTTATTCATTCTTATTCCCACTACGCTTCCGCTGCGAACTCTATCTAGTATAATACAATTAGTCAAACTAATAAACATATCATCGTAAGCACATAATCATATCAAATGTATAACTTACAGGAAAGGCTGATCCTCCAGGCTTTTGAGCGGCAGTACATGGACAGTCTACAGAATCTATATCCTAAGCTCTGATACCACCTGTGGCAACCCTACTTTTCTAATTAGGATTAGTGGCGGATTTCCGCAACGTAAGCCGCGGAAGGCCCGTCTTATTAAAACTTTTTCGTAAAATAAGATGCATTACGACAAAATGTCGTCCACCTAGTCAGTCAATACAAGGCCGTAGCCCCAAAATAACAAAATAGCAAAAACCCTAAAACCGCTCCACAGGTCGCATCCATGTACCGCACCGCCCTCAAAAGTCCGTGGAGCACCGCCACCAGCCGCCTCAGTCTCGACGCATATCAGCGTCAGACTCAGTACCTACAACACGTAAACACTGAGCAATTCGCCTAGTAGGTGAATAAAATGCATGTGTGCAAGTGTGCGCTCAATCCCAATCCCAATATCTCACACGCCATGCACCTCTTCTTTTCCCACATTCCTATCTCACATCACAATATGGGGCCCATGGTTAGGCTCACACGCGCAATAAATATCATGGGTGGTCACGTCATTCCACCCGTAATCAGCGGTAAGCTACGCTGTAGTGCACTGATCGATCACGTCAATGGCCACCTACCAGGTCGTCTCTTCCACAATAAATCATGGGCGATAAAGCCCGTATCCATATATATATATAATCATCTGGCGTTTTGCACCTCGAACCGACCACATCCGAGTAGACAGATCGATCACGTCTGTCTCGGCCAGGTAATCTGTGAGCCTAACAAGTCGTCATAATAATCTCAATCTACCCACTTAACAATACCTCAAATCATCACGTCTCAATACGGTGGAAACCATCTCTCGCCCTCACGTGATATGCACGTGCCATTAATTATATAATGGTACATAAAAACGTGGTTCACATAAAACATATATAAATCATGTAAATCACGTAAGTCACAGAAATCATCGAATCACATAAAGCATATAAATCACATATGTGTTTACGCATTGTAGATGGATGATCCACTACCTGTCCTCCCGATATCGCTAAATAAGATGTCTGATGGAATCCCTATAAGTCGATCCTCTGAATAATAAATGTTATCATATTAGTATAGTTGCTAAACTGTGTAAGTTTTTAAGTTCTCAAACCCTAATTATAGAAAACCTAAAATTTACGAAACCTAAAAATATGATATTCCTAAAATAAATAAACCCTAAAATACTGAAAACCCTAGATATAGCAAAATTCTAAAATATCGAAAATTTATTAATTAAAACACAATGTCGAAATCTCACAAATGTCGACATCTTATCCCTCAAAATATCGAGACATATAAAGATGTCGAATTATACAAATGTCGAGACCATCATTTGAAAACGTCGAACCCCTTGAAAAATGTCGAGATGTTAATCTTAAAAATGTCGTGATCTATACCTAACAAATGTCGAGCTTCTACGATCATACTTAAAGAAAATGTCGAGCTCATCAATTCGACTTTTATTATGATATCGAGATCTTTGTTTGAAAATGAAAATGTCGAGTTCCTTGTTAAAATAAATATCGAGATCATCAAAAGAAGCTACCGAGATTTTTCATAATGTCGAAGTCATCTAGTAATGTCGATATCTATTACTTCCCAAAATCTAATAAATGTCGAGATCTATTCCTACAAAATGTCGAGATACAAATGTCGAGTTATTTCATTATAAGGTCGAAATCATAATTCATAGTCTATCGAGATCTTTACTCCTTAAAATGTCGAACACTGAACAGACAAATATTACCATGTTAGTTATTTACTAAGTTTCGTAAGTCTCGAAATTCTCGAACCTAAATATCAAATAAAACCCTACAAATCCCGAAAAGCCTAAATTATCGAAAATCCTAATACCTCCGAAAATTTCCGAGAATCGTAATTACTTAAAGCATCAATTGTTCTTTATATCTCAACATGCAAATAATGAAATCATTTCACAATTACTGAAAACTTCTTCCACTTAGTACAAATACCGAAATCTTTATGAAAACTTCACACATATAAACGCACATTATATGTACTTAATTCAAAGATTTGTTCTTCAACACCCATATTAATCACGAAAACTACCCATATTCTTACCCATAGTTATATTCAGCACACATATAGGCACCCAACCTATACGATTTATAATTGGGTTTCTATTTCCCGAAAACTTTGAGCTTCACAAAATCTAAATAGATAACTTTAAATAGCTGAAATCTATCACATATCCTCACTAAGTTAAGTGCCAAAACCATAAATCCTAATCACGGTTGTTCTAAAAGCCACGTATGATTTTGATTACCAACACATGCTTAACTTGCCTCTTCCAAATTCTAAGTTTTATACTTAACATATAAGTCACATAATACACCAAATATATTAAATACAACTATAATTAAGTGTTGTAGGATGAAAGTTTACCTATTACGTTGGTGTTTGATTCCTAACCCTCCTAATGTTGGCCAAGTTTTCGTTCTCTGTTCTTTTTATTTTCCTTTCTTTATCAAAGTTCTAGCTGCTCATAATATATATGTTTCGTACTAAAATATAAATAGGTGGTGGTCATATGTCGATTACTCTTAGGTAAGAAAACAACTCCTAGTCATACTTAAAAAAACATAAAGGCCTCCACGTGTTACTCTAAGCCTTTGATTTGATAGGAGAACATTATTATATATTTATAAATATATAGTGGTCATCTTTCTATACGATGCATATGTGACATGGTATGGGCCACGAAACATTCTTAAGTTATTAGTATGATTGCAACATATGGCCCAATAAATTTGTTCTACCATTATAATTTCAGTGAAATCATTTATCAAGTTCGAAAATAGTTTAAAGCTGACATCGCTTATATTTCGTCCTAAGATTTTAATGCTGCATCAACATTTAGATTCCTAAATTCAATATTCATCCTATTTAATTAAACCTAAAGCCCGTATTACATTTTACGGGTATTACAAT
>JAPQWV010004526.1:0-29090 GCA_027422505.1 Craterostigma plantagineum
GGCACCAACTATGCGTATTGGAAGGTCCGAGTTCGTCAGTGCATCAAGTCAATCGACGTGCGAGCTTGGGAAGCGGTGTTCTTCACGGTTATACCCACAAGACAGAACCAGAACCCGATGCAGATGGAGAAGTCCGTCGACAAGCCTGTCGAACTATGGACAGCACCCGAGCGAAGCCTGGCAGAATTCAATGACAAGGCACTCAACGCAATCTTCTCGACGGTGGATATCTTTATGTTTAAGATTATCCAGAATTGTACAACGGCCAAAAATGCGGGGATCTGCTCGAGAGGTACTGTGAAGGTGATACAACGGTGCGAGAAACCAAAACTACGCCTCCTCTTAAGCCAATTCGAGAATATCAGGATGACGAAGACGAGGATATTACGACGTACTTTGGGAAGCTTTTGACCATCTCCAGCGAGTGTGCCAGCCTAGGAGATCCTCTGTCAAACAAGGTATTAAATTCAAAAGCAATTCGTACACTAACAGAAAAATTTAATATGAAGGTGTCAGCGATCGAGGAGTCTCACAACCTAGCTACCATGGACTTCAACGTGTTGATGAACATTTTGAAAAATTATGAAACCAATCTTGAAGTCCAAAAGAGGGCCTCTCGTGGAAAGAGTCTCGCACTAGTCACTCAGCCATCCGATGAACTGATCGAGGTCGACCCCAGAAACGCAGAAGACATGGCCATGGTGGTAAAGAAATTCGCGTAGTTTTTCAAGAAGAAGAATGTTGTGCAAAATGTTGGCCCAACATTCAGAAAAGGCCAGAAATGCCAAGGCTGAACCTTCGTCAGCTCCTCCGTTCCCTAAACGGAAACCTTTTGGGAGAATAGACGGAAAGCCAAAGAAGAACGTCAATTATGAGGCAGTCAGATGTTTTGAATGCCAAGGTGCTGGGCCATTTGCCAACGAATGTGCCAACGCCATTCGCAAGCGTGGTGGTAAGGTCATGTGGATCGACCTGTCAGACGAAGAAGATGAAGATGAAGAGGAAGAGCCTAAGCAATCATCTATAATCATCCAGTCGTTTTCTGACGACGAAGAAGATGAAGATAATCAAATCGGCCTTACTGCGGTAACTGATGTTGAGCCAACATCTGACTCAACATCTGTAAAACATATCATTTTTGATTATGATGATTCAAACTGTCTTGATGGTCTTTTGAGTGTGATGAAACAGAGCCTGACACTGAGAATGGTGAAGAAGCCTTTAAGCTGTTAACCACGCAATACGAGTTAGAAAAAGGCGAATAGCATCCAACTCCGTGCCGCGGTGAAATTGTTGGCGAGGAAAATGAGAAGAACGAAAAGGTCATTGAAGGACTAATGGACGGCATGAACAAATGGAAGCCGCTTTGACACGAAAGGACAGGGAGATCGACTCACTTCAAAAACGACTCAATGAGGCCGACAACACTTTTGCTAAGTGGAACAGGAGCAAAACGAGCCATGAAGAGGTACTGTCTCTTGTATTTATGATAAACAAGGTCTAGGATATAACCGTAAGTCTGCGAGTGATAGTGCAAAACTCTTGTCCCATGAGAAGCCTAAGCTTGTTTTGTTAAAGCTCAATTCGTAAATGACGAAGTTACGATTCCTAAGGATATTCCCGAGCATGTGACCCCAAAAACTCATGATAAATCTTTTTTGTGTGAACACTGTAAGAAATCAGGCCATTTAAAATCATACTGCTGGAAATTGAAGAGAGAGATTTCTGCTAAGAAATCGATGTCAGCTGAGATGTTTACCCAACATGTCAGTCAACATTGAGAAAATCAGTGTTGAAGGATGTGTCTGGAGAAAAATCAGTTGGCGTTTCTTCGAATTCTAGTAAACAGAATGTGGTTAAATCTTCCAAGAAAGCTTGGATTAGGAAACCAGGGATAAAAGTCTTGTTGTGTACACCTCTTTGCGAGCTAACGTTACAGGTTCATGGTACTTCGATAGCGGGTGTTCCCGACATATGACGGGTACCAAAGAGTATCTCAGTGACTACACACCTTTAAGGAGTGGATCTGTGACTTTCGGAGGTGGTTCCAAAGGTCGAATTCTCGGCCGAGGCAGACTCAATGTCCCTGACTTTCCCAAACTGAGCAACTACTTCACATAGAAGGACTTGTCGCAAATCTGATCAGCATAAGTCAGCTGTGCGATGATGACCTTGAGGTAAGGTTTAATAAGGAGTGTTGTGAAGTGTTTAACCGAAATTCTGTTCTAGTGATGGGAGGAAAGAGATCTAGCGACAATTGCTACCTAGTTGGTGACAAATCTGGTGTGAAAGACGTGTGCCAACTCTCAAAGGCCGAGGATGATGTGGCCTTTGGCATTTCAAATTGGGCCACGTTAATTACAGAACATTGGAGCAACTTATCAAACATGACGCAATCAGAGGCATTCCGAAGCTTAAGGAGTTTGGTAAGGTTGTTTGTGAGTCGTGTTTGAAGGGTAAGCAAACACATGTTAGTCACAATGTTGACCAACAAGCTGCCCAACATTTTAAAACTGCTCACTGTTTTCAATTAGTTCACATGGATTTGATGGGTCCTATGGAAGTTGATAGCATAGGAGGTAGAAAATATGCTTATGTGCTCGTGGATGATTTTTCTAGATATGCATGGATTTTCTTTCTTAGGGAAAAATCAGAATCGGTCGAATTTTTAAAAAATTTTGTGCTATGATTCGAAACAATTTCAGTGCTACTGTTTTTCGCATTAGGTCTGACCATGGTAGAGAGTTGAGAATCAGTTCTTTGATGAGTTCTGTGATAAGAAAGGCATTGTGCATGAGTATTCGTCTCCTAAGACGCCCAACAAAATGGGGTGGCCGAAAGGAAGAATAGGATGCTACAAGAGATGGCTCGTGTTATGTTACTTTCTAAAAATGTGTCTAAGCGATTTTGGGCTGAAGCTCTGCATACCGCATGTCATATTTCGAATCGTGTATTCTTTAGGCATGGTACAAAGAAAACCCGTATGAATTATTGAATGGTAAGAAGCCTACAGTCAAATACTTTCATGTCTTTGGATGCTTTTGCTACATGCTGAATGACCGTGAATATTTGACAAAGTTTGATTCAAAAAGTGAAAAATGCATCTTTTTAGGATACTCGTCTAATAGTCGTGCTTATCGAGTATATAACTTGCGCTTGAAGTCCGTTCAGGAATCAGTGAATATTGTGTTTGATGATACTGCTGATCTTAGCAGAATGTCCCCTCAAGTTGATCTTACAGATGTTATACAAGCTGTCAGTGAAACAGAGGAGACTGAGGATAAAAATGTTGAGCCAACATCTGACTCAACATCTGTGCCGGAACAGAACACTGAGGCTGGACCAGTGAAGTGCGACGAGATCCACCAGCTAAGATTCAGAAAGATCATCCCGCTGATCTTATAATTGGAGATGTGAACGAAGGAAGGAAGACCAGAGACAAACCACGAAAGGATTATAAGTCCATGGTAAGGAACGCGTGTATGAATTCGCTATACGCTGAGGTACGTTTTAATTGCTTTGTTTCTGAGATAGAACCCAAGAATGTCCTTGAAGCTCTCAAGGATAATTGCTGGATAAACGCGATGCAAGAGGAACTCTTGCAGTTCGAGAAAAACCAAGTTTGGACATTAGTGCCAAGGCCGAAAGACATTAATGTCATAGGCACTAAGTGGATATTTAAGAATAAATCTGATGAACTTGGTAGGGTTGTTAGAAACAAGGCACGTTTAGTAGCTCAGGGTTACACGCAAGTAGAAGGTATAGACTTTGATGAGACGTTTGCTCCCGTTGCTAGGTAGAATCGATTAGGCTTTTGTTAGCTATAGCATGTTGGCTTAACATTACATTACACCAAATGGATGTTAAGGGTGCGTTTTTGAATGGGTATATTGATAAGGAAATCTATGTCGAACAGCCTAAAGGGTTCGAAGATCCCCATTATCCTAACCATGTTTTTAAGCTGCAGAAAGCATTGTACGGGTTGAAGCAAGCGCCTCGAGCGTGGTATGCAAGGTTAGCAACATTTTGCTTGAGTTTGGTTTCACTCGAGGTGAGGCGGATCGCACTCTTTTTGTTAAGAGGGTCGGATCCGATATTTTGATTGCTCAAGTATATGTTGATGACATTGTTTTTGATTCAAGCTCACAAGTTTTATTAGATCAGTTTGTGCAGGCAATGAACACTACCTTTGAGATGTCGATGATAGGCGAATTAACCTATTTTCTAGGATTGCAGATTAAGCAAAGCAGCGACGGGATCTTTATGTCCCAAGAAAAATACGCCAAAAATACTGTCAAGAAGTTCGGATTGGACACTGCTAAGGTAATGAATACACCCATGGGTTCCTCGCAAAAGGTAAGTAAAGACAATGTTGGGCAGAATGTTGACCCAACATTGTACCGTTCTATGATAGGCAGTTTAGTAGACCTGATATCATGTACAGTGTTTGCGTTGTGCTAGATATCAATCTGAACCTAAGGTTTCGCATTTGAATGCTGTTAAGCGAATACTACGTTATGTGAGTGGAACGTGTAGCCTAGGACTATGGTTCTCCAAAGATACTAATTTGAGTCTTGTAGGCTATAGCGATGCTGACTGGGCGGGTGACGAGGATGACCGCAAGAGCACAAGTGGTGGCTGTTTCTTCCTAGGTAATAACTTGGTTGCATGGCTTAGTAAGAAACAAAATTGTGTGTCTTTATCTACTGCTGAGTCCGAATATGTTGCGGCGGGTAGTTGTTGCACGCAATTATTGTGGTTGAATAGTATGTTATGTGACTATGGGTTAGAGTGCGAATCTGTATATGTATTGTGAACCTTAGTGCCATTAACATCTCTAGGAATCCCATCCAACATTCTAGAACAAAGCATATAGATATTAGGCATCATTTTCTGAGAGATATGGTCGAAAAAGAGTTAGTCCGCATTGAGCATATAGACACTAAGAATCAGTTAGCAGACATTTTTACGAAAGCATTGGATTCTGAAACGGTTCTCGGACCTGAAGAAATCCATAGGTTTGCACATGTTAGTTTAAATGTTGGTCCAACATTTGGATCAACGTAGCATATGTCGATTTTGATAGTTGCTGCTTTAATGTTTGGTTTAATATTCTGTTCTGTTTTCCTGTGAAATGACTTGATTCTTCTTGATTGGTCCCTAAATGAACCCGACCCCTCTTTTATAGGCTCTTGGTAATACGTCCCTATGTACACGGCATTCGTTGTGACGATGTACTCTTTGCGACTAAAAACCAATCCTTTTGTGATTAGCATGCTATAAACTCTCTGCTAGATATAGGCTCGGTAATAAAATTCCTTAGGTACACGGCATTCGCGGTGACGATGTATACTATGCGACAAAAAGCCGATCCTTGAGGCAAGGGAGTATAAGGGCAGTGCATAAATTCGGTTGGATATTTGAGGTGAAAAGGGTAGAAATAAGGGGAACTGATTTTGAGAAGAATTAAGCAGAAAAGTCTAGGATTACGGAATTAGAATGTTGAGTCAAATGTTAGGGCAACATGTGTGACTGTCAGTTCGATATTGCTACATTGTGTGCTTTCGTTTTGTTCGTGTCTGTCTTTAGTACTGTTTTTGTTAGTCTTGTGTGTCTAGTTTAGTTATCTCTCAGAATTGCATTAGAAACTCTCGAAGAACAGCTCTTTACACTTGTCTCTATGTGTTCATCAACGTCGCTCAATCGGTGAGTATTTTTTGATTCTACTTTGACTTTTGATTTAGGTCTTTCTTTGGTTGAATCATGATTCGAAGTGCTCCTATTAACTCGCATTACTTAGTCTTCGAACTGCTTTTATATGCTCACATGAAGAATGAGTCAATTTACTATTTTTAGCTTCATCGTGACTTAGACTCCATATTTGCTCCTATGTGCTCGCGTGTTGGTTTGGAAATATACTATTTTTAGCTCCATGATTTAATTAGGCGGTTTGTGAACCTATTTAGCACTCAATATGTGTCCAACGATTATTTTCTCAGTCACATTTTCTCCACTATCTGCGATTTTCTGTTAGTGGTGTGTGGTATTTGTAATCGTTGAAACATGCGTATAGGAAGTGATTTGATTGATCGAATCTTTTATTCACAAACCCTAGCTCCTTAACCGACCTCATTTCTCTCTGCCCCCGAATTACTCTCATCTCAATTTCTTTTGGATTTATCTTTGATTTCTTTATGGGAACTAACTTGTTTCTGAGTCTCAGAATGTTGACCCAGATGTTAGTCCCACATTTACCTCAACATCTGCAAGTTGGCTAACAGAGAAGTTCTGTGAGTTTTTTTCTCTTTCTTCCCAAAAAAGGGGGAGAAGGTTGTGCAGATAAAAAGGGTGAGATAAGAAAATTCAGGGGGAGCAGAATAAGGAACCGAACAAACAGGGGGGGCTGACCAAGAAGGAGAAGCAGCAGTCGAGAAAGCGTTAGAAGGAAACTCCATACTCCATTGAGAGTGAAGCTCTGATTCTTTCTCTTTTGCATGCATAATTGATTTTTTTTCTCTGATTTTGCATGTCGAGAAATGTTTTTACTATATGCATGCTGATTTGCGTCTCCGATATGTTTACATGTGTGCCTGCTTACATGCCGGATATTTATATTTTGCAGATTCGCCTAAAGATCGTTTCTTTTTACATGCGTGACTTTATGGTTATTTTGTGCATGCTGATCTGGATAATTCTGCTTGTGTGACTATGTGGTTTGCCGGCATGCGTATGAACGGTTTTATATTGTGCAGACGTTTAACTTAAGACCTTGTTATGGCTATGTACTATTGTCGTAGTACTTTGAATAGTTTAATCGCTATTCTGTTTGCGTCTACTCTAACCATCTTTTAATGTTTTGTGGTTGAGTAGATTTTGCCTTCAGGGGGAGTTTTGGAACTTTTAAATCTGCACGGGTTTTGGGAAGGGGAGATTGTTAATGTTGACTAGCTCAGCTTTGACAATGTTGGGCTAACATTTCAGCCAACATTGTTGTCTGTCAACATTCGATTTTATCTTTCATGCCCAAAACCGTTTAACCTTTTTTTGTAGCTTTATTTACTGATATGCAGGACGTGGTAAAGTGCTAAAACGAGTCCAAACCGTGTGGAAAGCGTGTGGGTTGCTTGAACGAATTTAGGAAGTGCACTTACCATAAATAGAAGATTTGAAGATCAAAAGAGATCAAGTCAAGCTACGACCAAGATTAGAAGATCTGAATATCAAGGAGATCCAGTCAATCAGTTTACCATAAATAGGAGATAAAGGATCGGCCAATGAGATGAGAAGATTCGAACTAAATATATACTATATTTAGGGAGATCTTCGAAGAGATATTTGAAGGGATATTCAAGGGATTTTTTACCAATTCAAGATGGAGCCAAGGTCTATAAATAAGAGTTATTTTCGAGCTGCAACTAACGACTTTCGAGAGAGCTTTCAAGAAGTAACTTTGAGCAACATATTGAGTGAAAACGATGAGCGAAACACATATCGAGTTTGAGCGATTTTACTTCTTGCGAGAGTTGTCGTTTAGTCTAGCTTTTCAGAGGTCGTGAGATCTTGTAGGTTTAGAATCCTTTTTGATTCGTTCCGTTTGCTAGACTAGTTTTACCTATCTTTTTCGATAGTTTTGTAATCCATCTTTCTAGTGGATTTTTACCCCTGGGGCTCGCAGTAAGTTATTTGACTTGCTGCACAAAAACATCTCGTGTTCGTTTCGTTTTTATCGCTAAGTTTCTATCATTTCCGCTGTGCGTTTATAAGAGAGTGTGAGTGTTAACCCAACATCACGTCCAACATCAGTTTACAACTTAGTGTTTTTACATCCATTGTGTACGGGACCCCCATCAGCTACTTTATTGGCATTTTCAATTAAATAATTAAAAAAAACCATTAATAAAATATACCCCAAACAAAAACCATTAATAAAATAGAGAACTTCGTATGATGTTCTTACGAATTACTAATTCGTAATAACAACATACGAGTTATTAGTCCACGTGGCCCCACTGAGCTGACATGTATTTCGAAAAATACTCGCATATAGTTAATACAAGTTACTGTCTAGTAACTCGTAATAACTTCATACGAGTTATTGTGGAAGCACTGTCATAATTAAAAAAGCCTCGAATTGAAACACTGCATGGTCAGTCTTGTCTTGTAGTGGTTGGGAGAAGCCACCTATTACACGAGTGCACGTGCCTCTTTGTTAGGATAACTTCAGTTCCACTCAAGAGAATTAGAACGGCTTTTTTAATCATTTAAATAAGAGGAGTATCCTCTTGGAATTATTTTGGCCATGTAGCAATCTTATATTTTAAGTTATGCACGTACTTTGATCTAATATCCGACATTCAGCGAGCACTTTGCTATTTTGACCAACATTGAAATAATTTGGATACCATGCTTCCAAAATAATGATGATGTGAACGACGTTCATTTTTTATGGACATTAACTCGTATGAAGTTATTACGAGTTACTAGACATTAAACTCGTATTAATTGTATACGAGTTATTTCGAAATCCATGTCAGCTCAGCGGGCACGTGGTCTAATAACTCGTATGTTGTTATTACGAATTAGTAATTCTTAACAACATCATACGAAGTTCTTAATTTATTAATGATTTTTGTTTGATGTTTTATTTTATTATTGGTTTAAGTTTTTTAATTATTTAATTAAAAAGCCTACTTTATTTGTGGTCACGTGTTTCTGTTATTTTAAAAGCTGCTGTATTATTATTATTTAACATTTTCTTTTTTGAAATTGTCAACTATGACTAAATCAAACCGAAAGCCAACCTCAACGTGCAATATAGGTGCGACTAAGGAAGCATTATTATATCAATTAGCTTCGAAGTATAAAATATTCAAATAAATCCTAGCATACACACGTAACTTTTCCTAGTTTGAAGAGGGAAAATTTAAATAGTAAATTGGTTATTAGTGAAAGGACATGATAGTTGGCAAAAAACAAGTGTTATAAAACTAATCATTCCAACACATTTCAACCACATATATGTAAAAAAAGAACCTCTTTGCTCGTTTCATAAACTTGATCATTCTTTAGAATCTCCTAAATCCATCGAAATCAAATGTATTTCTTATATTTTTCGTCGTGAAATATATTTAACATATTCCATACTCTCTAACTCATGTGGTAGATAGAAAACAATTAATAGGTTCGTTACTCTCGAATTTTTTGAGTGGTCATTTTACGAGAATTATTCATGTATTTTGAAGGCTTAATTAATTTTAGTTCCGTGTGTTTGAGGTGGTGACAATTTCGGGACCTTAATTAAGCGGAGCATTTTAAGTCCTCCAAGTTTAATAAAAATAGCAATTTAAGGACGGTTTACCCGAAATTTACATGTGTGCGCTGTAATTGATGATTTGGACCCATTTTTTTCGCTACAACCAACTAAGCGCCACCTAGGTAAAGAAAAAAAAATTAAATGAAAAAAACAATTATAATTGAATAACAACTAAGTAATTAACAACAATTACCAAATAGAAAACCTATTAAACCAGGTGAGCGATTACAAGATAAAGCAAATGCATCCAAGTGCCATGATGCAATACATGTTTGTTTAACTTGCGAACTCTATAACTTCTTTGTTCATCATGTTCACCTTCTTGTACATTTTCTCAATCTCCGGTTGCAGCTTCTTTTTCTCATTCTCAATCACATATTGGAGGATCCTCCCATTAAAAAAAGATCAAATCCATTTTCTGAAAAAATGAACTTACATTCGCAGTCAGATACCAAAAAAATGAAAACAATATAAACTATAAATTGCTCACCTTGTAATCTCGACAGAGTGGATTCAACGATCAGGATTCTTTTCCGACCATGAAGTTCTCAGTCTCGCGTGACATTGGGACCTTTTCCAATGTAAACCCTAAAATGATGATGGTAATGACATGGAGTTGTGAGGAACAAGGATGCACAGTTTACCGGTGTGAATGACTGGATTTTTTGCGTTACATGCTCGATTTTGACAGAGTTTCATAAGAAGAAATGAGTCTTCGATTTGGAGAAAACATTCCGATGATCAAGATCGTGTTGTTGCTCGTTCTTGAAGATGTATATTTTTTGTTACTTAATAATTATTGTTAATTACTTAGCTGTTATTATGTAATTATTTTTGTTTAATTATTATTATCATTTAATTTTTTTTCTTTACGTAGTGGCGTTTAGTTGGATGATAGAGAAAAAGGGGGTCACAATCATCGATCGGCGCACACGTAATTCCGGCTAAACTATCTTCAAATTGCTATTTTTATTAAAATTAAATGACTAAAAGTGCTCCGCTTAGATAAGGTGTCGCCACATCGCCCCACTCTAATATACAGGACAAAAATTAATTAAGCCTATTTTGAAAGATAAATTGTGTAAATTAGAAAATCTTTTTAAGATCATAGGGTAACCTCAACCATAAAATCCGTATATGTACGCATTACTGTTGAGAAACTAGCTGCAATCGACTCGCCTTCAATCGGTGATTACACGCCTGTAAGTCGATCGGACCAATTCAAGCTATCGCAGCTCAAATCGAACGAAATCAGAGCCGAAAAAACAACAGAAAATGCAACAGAGATTTTACATGGTTCGGAAAAGTTTGCCTACGTTCACAGACCAACAGAGCCTTCGATTCAATTATTCACCAACTAGAGAGTTCAGACCTCCACATCTACTACAGATCTCTAGTCAACAACTTCCGCTAATTCTAACCCTAGCAAAAGTTACGAGCTCTCAAAGTCAAGGAGTTGAACTATGAACTCAGGTATCTATAATAGAGCTGCTTCAGGTTTATTTCGGGCGATCATTGTCATCCGTCCGATCAGATCACTCGCATCCAACGGCTCACGCTTGATCACACTGAAGTCGCTATTTCACTTAAAGAATTTCTAAAGCAATTCTTTCTGCATCCAATCTCGTCCGTTGATCTTCAGAACACGTCACATCCGACGTCCCACATTTAATCTTCCCAGTTTGAATGCTAGCCGTGCGACGACAAGGCAACATATCCGACGGATCTCATCGTTCGAAGCTTATACACTTAAGATTTAGCATTTTATATCAGTTCTTCAGCTGTTCCTTTGCTGTGATCGTTCGACCTTCTTGCCGGCGACTTTCCGGCCAGCTCCGGCGAACACACTTCCCAACAAACTGCACCTTGGGCCTAGAGCTTGCAATCCATACTCCGAACTCCTCCATAACGGCTCACACAAGCAAGTTGTCTTCGCCCCAAAATCATACCAGAACCAATTTTCAAACTCAATTTTTCATCAGGAGATTTTCCAGATTTCAGTTGTTTTCCTCTGCAGCTCTCGATCTTAGCTCCACCTCGATTCGTAGCTCCACTCTGTTGGTCATCAAGCTCCCTTAGGAGCTTCGAGCCTCGAAAGACACCTTGTTGATCCAAAGCGAGATTGAAATCTCCCACTTGCAACCAACTTGAGCTTTCGTGCTTCCAATATTCGTTTCTCCCGAAGATTCTGCTTTCCAAGCTTCAAGAGCTTCCCTCCAAGATCTTATACTGTTGTTCTTTCCATTTTCTTGCCCTCGTTCACACTTGAAGACTCAGCAACTTCCAAAGCATCACAACTTCTGATTTTCAGCTTTTTCTTCAGATTTTGTCAAGCTTTCTCCCTCAGATTCAACCTCCATGTCTGAGCTTTCATCCTCCTCGAAGCTTGACCTCAAATGTGGCTTCAACATGCTCTGATTCCTTGGTGGAATGACCTCCACCTCGAGCTCAGAATTAGTACAATTCGAACTCAGCTTATCCAAGCTTATCACAGCAGTTTCCAAAACTGCTCCAACCAAGGGTTTTGTAGCAACTCGTTTCAGCCCAAAACGAGGTTTCTTTGGCTTCCCTTTCACCACATTTATCAGAACACATTTCCTAGTTTCCATAGGTGTGGTCTTCAGCACTGTGCAACCTTTCAAAACATAAATTCCATGCCTTCGAAACCCTGTCAAAACCAGCATTCTCTGTTTTGACACTGTGATTTTTCCAGCTTCTGTTTTCGTGTTGTAACCTCTCATATCCTATGCTCCAATCGAAATGAGGTTATCTCAGGTATGAACGTAACATCCTTTAGGATCCCTACAACACCAGACTCAAGCTGAAATCTCACAAATCCAATGCCAAAAACTAGACAGCTTTTACCATTACCAAGCTTGACTGATTTTCCGTTGTTTCCTTGTAATTCAGTAACCAATCCTTGTTGCAAGTCACATGGAAGCTATATCCTGAATCAAGGATCCACTCCTTACTTCCCTCATGCTTAGATACACTCAAAATCTCAGTATCTTCATAACCAAATTCTGCAAAATTTGCCCCAGCTACATCCTTGCCTCTGTTTGAGTTTGATCCGACCCTCTTTGGACAAAACCTTCAAATATAACCTTCCTCTAGACAATGGAAGCGCCATACATGACCCATAGCCTCATACACTTCCTTTCCTTTGCCCTTATTTTGGAAAAACTTCTGTTTCTGCTTCACAATAGCATGTCACCCGAAGCCAAATTTTCTGTGATTTCAGATTTTTCCTTGTATTGAGCTGCCTTGAGCTCAATGCTGGGAGCACATCTTTGAGCTTCAAGGTCTCTCGACCATACAACAGAGCCTCTTTGAAGTGGTCATGACTCTTAGGCAGTGAGCAAAGCAATAGAAGAGCTTGATCTTCATCCTTCAATTCCTCACCTATATTTTCCAAATCAAGGATGAGCTTCGAAAACTGATCAATCTGCTGTTCAAGGCCGATCCTCTTCCATTGTGTACATGTTAGGATATTTAATTTGTTGTGTCAATAGTTTAAGTGTTGAGGCTTATTATGTATTATCTTTAGCTTGGGCTTTGGACTAGATTGTTATTATTTTATTATTAGTGATTGGGCCTTAATATACCTAGGGTTAATGTGGTATATAAGGTTTTACCAACTCACTTTGAAAGGTAATCAAAGATCAAAAGCTAAAATTCGTTTTCACACACTACACACACTACAAGGTGAGAAATTCTCCCTTTTCATTCCATCTAGCTTCTTTGATTCCTTGTTTGGTGCATTTCGGGACCAACAGTACAGAGCCTGCTTCAAGTATAGACGTCTAGCCAAGGACTTTGTCATGTACAATGCATCGAGTTTCTTCCACAGATCCTCAGTTGTGGTCTCCTTCGCAACCTTGCGAAGCACTTGATCACTCAGACACAAAAATCAGCGTTGCATACGCTCGTTCTTTGGTATTCTTCTTCAATGCAGCTGCCATATCCTTCGTTCCGTCTCCGCCTCAGGCTTAAGAGCCTCCTCAAGGCCTTTATCAGTCAAAAGTGCCTTCATCTTCAATTTCTAGAGATCGAAATTGTTCGATCCATTGAAGATTTCCATTTCCAGTCGAGTTGCAGCCATATCTCTGAAGATCGAATCGATCCGCATCTACACCGCTCTACTTGTTGAGAAACTAGCTGCAATCAACTCGTCTTTGATCGGTGGTTACATGCCTGTAAGTCGATCGGACCAATCCAAGCTATCGCAGCTCAAATCAAACGAAATCGGAACCGAAAAATAACAGAAAATGCAACAGAGATTTTACGTGGTTCAGCAAAGTTTGCCTACGTCCACGGACCAACAGAGCCTTCGATTCGATTATTCACCAACTAGAGAGTTACAGACCTCCACGTCTACTACAGATCTCTAGTTAACAACTTCCGCTAATTCTAACCCTAGCAAAAGTTACGAGCTCTCAATGTCATTGAGTTGAACTATGAAATCTGGTATTTATGATAGAGCTGCTTCAGGTTTATTTCGGGCAATCACTGTCATTCGTCCGATCAGATCGCTCGCATCCAACGGCTCATGCTTGATCACAGCTGACACTGAAGTCCCTATTTCACTTAAAGAATTACTTAGCAATTCTTTCTACATCCAATCTGGTCCGTTGATCTTCAGAACGCGCCACATCCGACGTCCCACATTTAATCTTGCCGGTTTGAATGCTAGTCGTGCGATGACTCGCCAACAGATCCGATGGATCTCATCGTTCGAAGCTTAAAAACTTAAGACTTAGCATTTTATATCAGTTCTTCGGATGTTCCTTTGTTGCGATCGTTCGACCTTCTTGCCGGCGACTTTCCGGCCAGCTCCGGCGAGTTCTTGGCACACACTTCCCAACAATTAGTGACAATTTCGATCGCTAGAAGAAACGGGACACTAATAACCCCCCTGACAGTCGGGATGCTACCATCCTGCAGCTGACTGAACTGGTCCGGCAACAATCGGCCCAGATTCAGCAGCTGATCCAGCAAAATGCTGGTGGGCAACCAGCCAACTTACCTCCCACACCGGAACGAATTGAGATGATCGGGGAGAGGTTCAGAAAGCTCAATCCTCCACTGTTCGAGGATGCTGCAGACCCTACCTCCGCTGAAGACTGGCTAAGGACGCTGGAGAACATGTTCCAGCATAGCCGCACACCCGAAGCGGAAAAGGTCATGTGCGCTGCCTACCTGCTAAGGGGGAGCGCCGGACACTGGTGGGACACCGTCTCAGCCATCGAAAATCCACTAACGATGAGTTGGGATCGGTTTAAGGAGATTTTCCGAGGAAAGTACTACACCGCCCCGGTCAGAGCCCAAAGGATGAACGAATTCATCAACCTCCGCCAAGGATCCATGACAGTGGCGGAGTACATCAGGAAGTTCGAGCAGCTTTCAAGGTTCGCTGCTCATATGGTCAGCACAGACGCGCTCAAGGTCGAGCGGTTCATAGAAGGACTGAAACCCGAGTTATATCGGGATGTAAGTATGGCGGGGTGTGCAAGGGGCCACGTATGCACAAGTGGCTGAGAGAGCGCTCGTGGCGGAGCAGGCCGAGTCTAGAATAGCTCGCGCCCAAGAAGCTAAGCGTAAATTCGCACAAGGGCCGCAGGGGAGCGGAAGTAATCCGAAACGGCAATTCGTGGCCCAGGAAGGGAAACAGGGGCCTCAATATCGACCTGGACCACCCCCACAGTTCAAGCCCAACCAGGGTAGGCCCCAGCTGGATCTACCCGTATGCCCGAAATGCGCACGGAGACACCGGGAGTCTGCAACTCCCAGAACGCCATTTGCTACAAGTGTGGCAAGACGGGCCATTATTCGAGGGCATGTCCGGAAGATGGATCCGGAAGCCAAGCTAGGAACCCGATAGAACCTCCAAGGGTACCGGCCAGGGTCTATACCATAACCTCCGAAGAAGCAGAAAATAACCCGGCCGTGGTGACAGGTACCCTCCTCGTTTACCAGACCCCCACATGCATACTAGTCGACTCAGGAGCGACCCATTCATTCGCGTCTACCAAGTATGTCGCGAGGGTAGGAGTCGCGCCTCACCGAGCTGAGTGCGAATTTAGGGTAACAGTTCCGAACGGGAATTCCACCCAAACCAATCAGGTTTTACGGGATTGTCCAATAGTAATTGGGGACAAGGAACTGCCCACAGACCTCATAATAATTCCCATGAATGATTATGAGGTAATCCTTGGAATGGATTGGCTATCAAAGTACGGAGCTGTCATAGACTGCCACCGCAAGATAGTCACACTCAACGTAGACGGAGATGAACCCCTTAAGTTCGTAGGAACTAGTAAAGGGACCATGATCTCTAGAATATCAGCGTTGAAAGCTCAGGGACTGATCAAATCGGGGTGCGAAGCCTATCTGGTATTCGCTATCAAGTCGGAAGAGAACGCCTCCCCGAAACTCGAGGAAGTACCAATAGTTAAGGACTTCCCCGACGTATTTCCCGAAGAGTTACCGGGACTACCGCCCGAACGGGAAATAGAGTTCGTTATAGATCTGGTACCTGGAGCGGCACCAGTATCTAAGACGCCCTATCGGCTAGCACCGACGGAGATGAAGGAATTAAAGGATCAACTCGACGAACTCATGCAGAAGGAGTTCATACAGCCGAGTTTCTCTCCTTGGGGAGCGCCGGTGCTATTCGTGAAAAAGAAAGACGGATCCACGAGACTATGCATAGACTACAGGGAGTTGAACAAGTTGACGATCAAGAACAAGTACCCACTCCCTAGGATAGACGATCTATTCGATCAACTGCAAGGTGCAACGGTCTTCTCCAAGATCGACTTAAGATCGGGCTATCATCAATTAAGGATCCGAAAGGAAGATGTCCCGAAGACGGCCTTTAGTACCCGTTATGGCCACTACGAATTTTTGGTGATGCCATTCGGGCTAACTAATGTGCCCGCAGCTTTCATGGATTTAATGAACCGGGTGTTCAAGCCATACTTAGATAGGTCTGTCATCGTCTTCATAGATGACATCCTAGTCTACTCGAAAACGAAGGAGGAGCACGAAGAACACCTGAGAGAAGTTCTAGGAATACTACGGGAGAAGCAACTATACGCCAAGTTCAAGAAGTGCGAATTTTGGCTCGACCAAGTCGCCTTCTTAGGGCACATAGTATCAGGAGAGGGAATCTCAGTGGACCCGAAGAAGATAGAAGCTATTAGCAATTGGCCCAGGCCGACGAACGTGACGGAAATACGAAGCTTCCTCGGTCTGGCAGGACACTATAGGAAGTTCATAAAGGACTTCTCGAAGATAGCATCGACACTGACGAGGCTGACCAAGAAGAATACGCCTTTTCAGTGGACCGTAGAATGTGAACGGAGCTTCCAAGAGCTGAAGGAAAGGCTTACGACGGCCCCAGTTCTCACAATCCCATCGGGAGCAGGAGGGTTTACCGTTTATAGCGATGCGTCGAAGAACGGGTTGGGGTGTGTGCTAATGCAGAACGGGAATGTGGTAGCATACGCCTCTCGTCAACTCAAGGAGTACGAGAAGAATTACCCGACGCACGACCTAGAACTGGCGGCAGTGGTCTTTGCTCTCAAGATCTGGAGGCATTACCTCTATGGAGAACGGTGTGAGATATACACCGACCACAAGAGCCTCAAATACTTCTTTACACAAAAGGAGTTAAATATGAGGCAGAGGAGGTGGTTAGAGTTAGTTAAGGATTACGACTGTGTAATCAACTACCACCCAGGCAAGGCGAACATGGTAGCCGATGCCTTAAGCCGAAAAGCAGTTAGTGCAGAACTGCAACTGCTAGAGGTAGAAGTTGTAAGGTTAGGCGAAGTCGAGGCGCAGCTAGCGGCCTTAACGTTGCAACCGACACTGCTGGAGCAGATCAAGACAGCGCAAGGAGCAGACGAGTTGTATGCGAAGACCAAGGAGGCACTACCGGGACAACCGACTGGAGACCTTATGATACGGGGAGACGAACGATTATACTTCAAGAACCGGTTGTACGTGCCAGACGACGCCGAACTACGACGGCTAATAATGACGGAAGCACATACTACGGCGTACTCGGTACATCCAGGAGCAACGAAGATGTACCGAGATCTCAAGGAAACTACTGGTGGCCAGGCATGAAAAAGGACATCGCGATCTTCGTGAGTCAATGCCTGACATGCCAGCAGATTAAGGCCGAGCATCAAAGGCCGGCGGGAACCCTACAACCGTTACCCAATCCAGAATGGAAATAGGATAACATTACAATGGATTTCGTAGTAGGACTGCCGAGGAACACGAAGGGGCACGACGCGATTTGGGTGATTGTCGACAGACTCACTAAGTCCGCCCACTTCCTACCTATTAGCACGACATTTTCCATGGAACGGTACGCGGAGCTCTATATTCAAGAAATAGTGCGACTGCACGGCGTTCCATCCTCAATAGTCTCGGATCGCGACTCCAGATTTCTTTCGAAATTCTGGACGAGCTTGCAAAAGGCGATGGGAACGAAACTATCTTTTAGTACCGCCTATCATCCGCAGACGGACGGTCAGTCCGAGCGAACCATTCAGGCCCTGGAGGACATGCTCCGAGCGTGTGTACTCGATTTCAAAGGAAATTGGAGTAGGTACCTTCCACTGATCGAGTTCCCCTACAATAATAGCTACCACGTCACCATCGGGATGGCACCGTATGAGGCGTTATACGGGCGTAGGTGCAGATCCCCAGTGCATTGGGACGAGGTTGGCGAACGGACAATGCTAGGCCCCGACATCGTACGAGAAATGACGGAAGCCATTTCTATGATACGAGAAAGAATGAGAATGGCACAAAGTCGACAGAAGAGCTACGCAGATCGAAGACGTCGACCGCTGGAATTTGAAGAAGGAGATATGGTGTTTGTAAAAGTATCGCCAATGAAGGGCGTGAAGAGGTTTGGAAAGAAAGGGAAGTTAAGCCCTAGGTACATAGGACCCTTTAGGATACTGAAAAGGGTAGGCGAGGTAGCATACCAGTTGGAGCTGCCTGCGTCACTAGCGCAAGTGCACGACGTATTCCACGTCTCGACACTGCGGAAATACCTAGCTGACCCAAACCACGTGCTAGGAAACGAGTCCCTACATCAACAATTGAAGCCGGATCTAAGTTACGAAGAGATCCCAGTGGAGATATTGATGTACGAGACTAAGAAGCTTAGGAATAAGAATATTCCTTTAGTGAAAGTACTGTGGCGAAATCAGTCCACAGAAGAAGCCACATGGGAACGGGAGGACGAAATGAGAATTCGTTATCCCGAGTTGTTCCACACGGGCTGATTTCGGGGGCGAAATCCTCCTTAAGGGGGGGAGGATGTAGGACCCGGTCCCCGGAAATTAGGTCGGCCAATAAATTAAGCGTATGCTTTACTTGATTTCATGATAATGGCGTGTATTTTATGTGCTTATGTGAAAATTACGAGAAATTTCATGCAAGTACGCGCTATCGATTTATGTCCATTATGAACCCTAATTTGGAAGGGTAAATTTTAGGAAATGGAAAATGGTAGAGTGGGCTAGGATTAATGGTTGTTAGGTTAGAAATCAACATTTAGGCCCAATTTGAAAGAAAGGCCCAAATAATAGACAAGTTTCCCAAAAGTGGGAAAAGCCATACCTTATCCAATCAAAATGCAAGATAAATATCTAAACCAACAACCCAAATCCTAAATTTCACTCTCTAACCATCGACACCCAACAAAAAATAACGAAAGAGCAAGAAGAAAGGAGAAGGGAAGAAGCCGAGCCAAATTTCGAACCAAGGAGCTTGAAAACCGAAGTTGGTAAGTAAATACCCTTATTAAGCTTTAAATTCGTACCCTAGGTGTAGTTGGAGATCATTAATGAACTTAAATGTAAGAAGTTGAAAAATAATGTCGAAAGAACCCTAAAATGCGAGATGAATTCATGATAGAGTCTCTATTCGGACAAACTAGCTAGCAAATGGCTTAAGGTGCGATTTAGAACTTAGAAGGCTAGGTAGAATAAGCTATGGAACTGAGTTCGACGGGATGAAGATGATGATAAATGTCGGGACAAACTAAGGAAAATGTCGAGCAGAATTGAGCATAAATGTCGAGACGTTAGAACAAAAAAAAAATGTCGAAACAAAGGATAAATGTCAACATTTTCTAATTCAATGTCGAACGAAATGTCGAGGGTCATGTGAAATGCATGTCGACATTTTCTAATTTAAATGTCGAAATATGTCGAGTAAGAAGTCGAGATTTACGAGGAGTTCATGTCGATATTTTAGTCCAAAATGTCGAGATATAACGTTGATAGATCAAGGAAAAATGTCGAAGTTATGAAGAATGTCGAACTAGAGGAAATATCGAGAACCAATGAAAATGTCGAATCATGTTGAGTCATGTCGACATTTTCTTCAAAATGTCGAAATGTCGCATGAGATGTCGACGAAATATATATCGACATTTTATAAATGTCGTGATACATGAAAGTTCATGTCGACATTTCCAAATGAAAAATATCGAAACCATGCCAAGGAAATGTCGAAATGTTGGATAGATGTCGAGCTAAGATGTCGAAACCCTAATAAGAATCAAAATGTCGAAGCTTTGTTAGGAATAATGTCGAGTCATCTTATTAGGGTAGATGTCAAATGATACATAAAATGTCGAGCTCATGTCGACTTTTCCGTCTCAAATGTCGAAAGGCAAAATGTAGAATGTTATATGAAATGTCGAAATAACGAACATATCGACATTTTATAAATGTCGAGGCCCGTGCGAGTTCATGTCGACGTTTCTAACCATAAATGTCGAGACCCTAATTTAATTAAATGTCGAGTTCATACACACAAAAATATCGGAACCTCCTAACTAGATAAAATGTCGAATGAAAGGTATAAATGCCGAGTTGAATACCGAGAGGAAAAGAGATGAAAATGTCGAGTCAAATATCGACAAAGTCGAGATCGATGTCGAGTAGAATTAAGTAGAAATGTCGAGGTCTCAGATCATGTAAATGTCGAGACCTTATAACCGAATAAAATGTCGAGAACTAACAAAATGTCCAAATCTTAAGCATGATGTCGAAGTATATCTCGACATTGGTATATCATAAGTAATCTCGGAAACACATAGCGAGATCTTTACGAACAATATTAAGGAAAATATTTTAACACTTTTCAAAAAACAAACTAACCAATATTTAGATAATGTACTGATATAATAATTTTATGATAAAAGGTCGTACGTTAGGAGCAAACGGGGAAAATACTAACTTCGCCCGGACGACAGGTAAGTAGAAATTCAACTACGACGCGTAACTTGCCTGCGCTCAATTATGTGAATTACGTTCTAGTGTATCTTATATGAAATGCGTACGTATGATATGATTTAATTCTAGGCATGATAGTATGAATTGCATATGTACATGAGCATAACATGAGCACTTGCACGCATGAGTAGAACGTAAGGAGCGATGTATGAGTATGCATAAGATCGCCTGTGTGCGATGTATATTCGCCGATATTGGCATTTGTGTCGACTCGAATGAAGAGTCACGGCTTCCCTTATGCAGCCTTTAAGGCCTGAATAAGAGGCTACTCTAAGGCCTGAATAAGAGGCTGGGTAAATACCCCGTACGATAAGGCCTGAATAAGAGGCTGGGTAAATACCCCGTGCGATAAGGCCTGAATAAGAGGCTGGGTAAATACCCCGTACGATAAGGCCTGAATAAGAGGCTGGGTAAATACCCCGTACGATATGGCGGAATAAGAGGCTGGGGAAATGAAAGCCGAGGGCCCGTAAGGAATGAGAGTATAAGAAAAAGAGCAAGAGCGAAAGAAAAGAGTATGAGTATGAGAAAAAGAGTACGAGCGTTAGAAAGCGACGACGTGGATTGTCGTCCGTTAGGACACGTGCATTCATGCATAACTTCTGCTTACTGAGCCTCGGTGGCTCATATTTATGTTACGTGTTGTAGGTACTGACGATCACGGTACGTGATCTGACTTTTATGCAAGGCCGATCTTTTGACGCAGTTCGACCGCTTTTGAGGTGGGAGTGTGTGTATGGATGACGACCTGTGAAGGGGGGCGCATAGGGAGCTTTTGGCTGCACACACACACGTACACTTGTATTTTGCAAACATGGGCATGATGAAGATGTCGAACGATGTAAAACATTCTTTTGACATGTATATAAGATTTCCGCTTGCATTTTTAAAATGAAAAATTTATTCACATTTTTACGGATTCGCACAATATCAAAGCATTAACACTAGAATTAGAACGGAATACGAGGGCGGGACGACGGGTCCTGACAAGATCCCTTGGCATGGGCGGGAGTTTACGTATGCTGGGACGTTGCTTCATCCTTAGTGCCACATGTCGTTTCCTCATTGGATGTCTCCGAGGACGTTTTGGGCGGGAGTTCTAGCGCTCCTTCCCACAATCAATCGAGCCGTCCTGATCCGTCGATCCGTTCTGGATCCAAGGGCCCAAATCCATCGTCTGGGGCCTGTATATACCCCACACCCTTCCTCCATTTCTTCTTTACACTTTCTCGTTGTTGAAATTTGCCCGAGCTCCCGATCCCATCTAGCTTCCTGTTCCAGCTTTAAGTACTTGTAAGTTTTCCTTCTCTATTCCCTTCCTCTTTCTTCCATTAAGCATGTCTTCGGGTAGTAATGTTAGCGCTAGGTCATACCCGGGTTCGGGTAGTTCCTCTAGTGGGTGTTCTTCTTCGGATAGCTCTTCCGAGGGGAGTTCGGGTAGGACAGTTAGTGATGTCGAGGCTGGGGGTGAGGGCACCCCGAAAAATAGAGAAATAGTAGTTCAGCCCGAACATGAAGCTCCCTTAGGTCGTCCCCTTCTTAACTTAGATCCCCCTCCTCTGGGAAAAACACCTCCCGATGTGCAGTCCTATCGAATGGCGGTGAGGGAGTGGACTAGGCATACGGAGGCGACTCGGGAGAGAGCTGCGCGTCGAGGTAGGGCTGAGGAGGAAGGGGAGGAATTTCTTCGTTGGCATGAGTTCAAAGTATCCTCCTTCACTTCAGCCCAAATCCCTCGTCTTAGGGCCAAATCGGACATGTCTGATCAGCTTGAGATCAGAGTGCCTTCCTTGACAGATGTCGCCAGCGATCCTCCCGAGGGTTTCGGGATATATTTCCTGGATCACATCGATATGGGCCTTCGGTTTCCCCTCCCTCAATTTCTTGTATATATCTTTAGGTATTATGGGATCTTCCTAGGTCAGCTAGCCCCCAATTCTTTTAGCCACCTTATTTCCTTAGCTGTCCTTTTAACTAGCTTCGGACATTCTCCTACCATCCCAATGATTAACTTCTTTTTAAGAATCCGCAAGAGGGAAGAGGGGAAGTTCTTCTTTTCCCCCTCACCTCGGTATCCCCATATTATCCAAGGCCACCCTTCATCCCACAAAGGCTGGATGAGTAAGTATTTTTCCTTCGTTCTCCGAGGGCAGCCCTGAAAACCAGCTGCTCCCTTTTCCTGGGAAGATGATATGTCCATTGATAATCCCCTCTCATCATACTCAAGTCAGGCCGAGTCTTTTTTATCGAAAATTGGCGACATACGATTTTTAGCCCCCGAACTCATATAGGACGAACCTTCTCTTCCTCTTTGGGTTTAGTTCGAAGGTGACCGAAGTACTTGAGGACTTAGGGTATATACGCGTTCCCCGGCCTTGCTGCCTTAGGTTTTATCATGTCATGCCCTAACCTTGTTTTAATCTTGCACCCCATCGTATGGATATCGCGACTGTGGCGGCCCTTGCTTCCTCCGATGGGGAGGGTGATGTGCGAGGGGTCGACCCTACTCTGTCCGCCCAGCCTCCAGCTCGAAGGGAAAGGGGAAAGGAAAAAACCTCGACCCCGACCTCAAAGCCTAAAAAGGCAATAGGCAAAAGACCGGCCACCCCCTCTGTTGGCACGGCCTCGAAAAAATCCCAGACCTCTTCTGTGCCTCTCTCTTCAACTCTCGAAGGGCTTGTTGCCCTGGGCCGAGCGAAGCAACCTTGCTTCTTCACGAAGTTAAACCCCGACAAATCCTGGAAGTTTCTGAAGGAGTTCCCTAATGAAGACAATCGTCGGTGCTCGCGCGATCTTCCCGACTCCGAGATTCGGGATGCCCTATCTAGGGCCTTCAGGCAGGTAAATTTTGGTGTCTCTGTCATTTTCTCAATTGTCCCGTGGCTAACATTTATTAACTTGTACAGGGCCTCGTCCTCCTATCGGACGTCCTGAAGCGCTGGACCCACCTATCTGGGGCTTACGATGTCCTGGACAAGAAGGTCGGAACTCTGGAGCTGGAAGGTGCCCGAGGCAAGAGCCGGGAAGAACTCCTTCGGAAAGAGCTCGAAGAGGCAAAGCGGCAAACCCAGGAAGCGACGCAGGAACTATCTCGAGCCAAGGATGAGAAGAAAAAGTCCGATCTTCTCCGAGGAGCCGGAGTCGGCCCGCAAAGCCCTTGAGACCCAGATGGCGACTGACCACTTCTCCCAGAAGGACTTTGCAAAGGGGATGCACAAATTCTTCTGATACGGCTTCTGGGGATGTGTTTCCCAGCTTCGGGGAAACGGGTACGGCTCTGAGGCCAACCCCTTCGCTTCCTTGATGTCAATCGCTCTTTGGAGACCGCACCTCTGGGTGGCTATCAACCCGAGGCCCGAGTCCAGGTTCCGCTTCTGAGAGCGCCAGTTCCGCCAGTCCGGCCCGCAGAAGTGGCTATAGAGCCCGAGATCGAAAAGACGAAGGCATCATGGAGAAGGACGCTCGGAGGATGCCGTCGAGGATGCTGAGGTCATCGAGACCCCGGGGGAGGACGTCGAGGTTGAGAAGGTTATCGAGGAGCCCCTGGGAGACGAAGAAGTCGGGGAAGCCGCTAGCGAGGAGAAGGAGACTAGTGGGGGAGATGGTCAGGCCGGATCGGCCGAATGAAGATTTTTCTTCCTTTTCTTTGTTTGATGGTGTAATGGTTTAAGACTTTATTATATACATATATATATGTTTTCCGCTCTATGTACCGAACATAGCCCTCCGGGGCATAATATCTGTATGTTTAGTTTCTATGCCTTTCCTTTCCTTTGTATTTTTTCTAACTTGTGTTATCCCGCCTTTCCCCCTAATGACGCATGCCAACAGACTACACGCCCTCGGGATCCTTCAGTTCAAGATCCATTCCTCTTTCCGGGCTCTTTCGCCTATCTTATTAATATGTCTTCATTAGTTTGCCTCAAGCAAGTTGGCGTGGGGTCTGCTCGACTCCGACTAACTCGTTCTTGACTATTCGGATCTAGCGGGGATTTGGTTGATATAGCTGTGATTTTCCTATCTTTCCACTCGAGAATACCGTTGTGACTGATGCAGGACTCGGTCTTAGATGACCCGCGAATATTGCAAACCCGGTCCAGTTCGAACGTTGCCCTTCAAATTCGAACTGCCTGAATTTCCGTCCACGCTAGGGGATTTTTACATATATGTGGGGTTCCGTTTGCTCTTTCCCTTCATTCGCCTCCATATTTTCCTGTTCTTTAGCGTTTTCACATTCCTTTTCCTTAACGTCCCCATGGCTTCCTTCGCTTCTTCCAAAGGCAAGAACGTTGTTGATACTTCTTCTATGGTTGGGCGAACTTTCTTCGACCTTGGTGGCACTCCTGAGCCATTTTCCGGCGCCAATGTCCAGCAAGATCCTGCTGTTGGGGTGAGAACGCCGCTTCCCAGTGGAGACGGTGATGACAAGGGCTATCGCCGAAACCTGGCTAAATGGTCCGTTGAGGCGGAGGAGGTTCGTGCTAAAGCTAACTTTCCTTGGAATCGGGCCAAAGTGTCTACCCTCAGCCCTTTGTGCCTTAGGGAATATCTTGAGAAAGCTCGAATCCCCTCTGACTATGAAGTTTTACTGCCCGACCCTTTACAAGTGGCCTCTACTCCTCCGTTTGGCTTCCTTACCTTTTACACTGATCAAGTAGATATGGCCCTTAGGTTCCCGATTCCCTCATTTCTCTTAGACCTTTGTGAGACCCTAGATATTTCCCCAGGCCAGATCTTCCCGAACTCGTGCAGCTTGCTTCTGGCCATGGCCGCCGTCGCGAGGCGGGTCAGTTTTCTCCTTACCACCGAGTTGATCATCAGCTTCTTTTGTGTATGCGAGAGGGATGCAGGCAAACTCGCTTTTGTGCCTTTCAGTAACGTCTTTTATGACAACTTTACTGCGACCAAGGGATGGACGAACAAATTTTTCTTTGCGCGTCCTTCGCCTCAACATAGGGACCATCGATTCTCCCTATTACACTGGAGGGAGCAATGTCAAATCCCCCGTGAATCTCCAAACCTCTTGTCGTAATTTATCGCTCGAATTGAAAACCGCCGTTTTTCGGTACGAGAACTTGTGTCGGGCATCACTGCTGAAGCGACTGTTCTCCCAAGAGTCGCGGATGAGTTATTTTCTTTATCTCAAAGTTGGATTTTCTTTCTTTGGTTAATCTTCCCTTCGCCAGGCGATGGATTGGGTTTTACCCCAGTTTATGGCCCTCCACGCTCAGAGTACCGCGGTCGGCCCTCGGGTGATCCAGTTATGGCGTACAAAGATTCCCGTCCTTTCGGGTGATCCACCCTCACTTCTTCTACGTAGCATTTGCGAGCCATTTTGTGGTCCCTTAATACTTCTCCTACTCTGTCCCCACGGGGAATTTGATTTTTTGATGTAACACCGAGGCGATCGTCGTGAAAGAGGTCAACACAGGCCTTCCGAGGATGATGTTGTAAGGGTTGGAGCCGTTGATGACCATGAAGGGCGCTATCCGATTCTTTCTCAAATCACCTTCTCCGAGGGTAAGTAGGAGGTGTAAGATCCCCATCGCTTCGACGTAATGCCCTACGAAGCCGAAGAGGGCGGTTTCTACTCTGTCCATGGGGTAAGATCCAAGTCCATCTGATCGAGCGCCCTCTTGTAGATTATGTTAACGGAGCTTCCATTATCGACAAAAAACTCTCCCGACGTTGTGGTTAGCGACTTCGCCCTAATTACTAAGGCGTCTTTGTGAGAATCATCCCCTCCATGGAAATCCTCTGGCCCGAAGCTGATCATGGTTCCCGACCTCTTGCTCCCCGACTGATTTCGTAATGTTCTAGGCGACGGATCCCGACCTTTCTCGTTCTGTTAGAATCACCTCTTGTGGCGCCTCCTGAGATAATGCTAATCTACCGAGGTGGCACTTTCCGTTCGGGTGATCTTCGTTGTTCTCTATTGTCCTGGTGTCGGTGAGTACCATCCTCATCTGGCCTCGGGCCTCTTCTCTCTCCTTCTCAGGTGTTCTTCTTAGTCTTCCCTGTGATTGGCGGTTTGATGATCCAATCTGGCATTTGGGCAGTTCCCGACCCGAGATGGTAGTTGCAGTAGGTATCGCATATTGGCCTTCTCGGATTGTGGTCAATGTAAGGCGGTCTGTGAAGGAAGTCGTATTCGTCGCATATTTCCAATGCTTGAACTTTGTTGACCCGTAGCCTAGGGTAGTTCGCTCGCGGCATGGTCGGGATTGGTACGGGGCGATCATCTCTCCGAGAGGGAGGCCTGTAGCCTTGTTCCCGGGCCGAGCTCCGTTTTCGATCTCGAAGTGGGCTCTTCCATTTTTATACTCAGGTTCCCTGGCGTGAGATTCTTCTACTCGGACATACTTCTCCACTCGGGTTACCAATTCCTCCACTGTCGTCGGGTATTTCTTGACTAGGGATCTGAACAACTCCCCATCTAGGAGGCCGTGGTGGAATGTCCCAATGAGCAATTCGGGCGCGGCGTTGGGTACTTCCATCTTTATCTGGTTGAAGCGTCGGAGGTAATCTCGCAGACTGTCTTCCTCGACCTGCCTGATATTTAACAATTTTACGGCTGAGGACGGGCGTCTTCGGCTACTCGTGAAATGCTTCATAAAACGTCTAGTGAGGTCTTGGAAACTTTAATCCCTCCTGGGGGCAGTAGTAGCGCGAACCAATGCTGGGCTCCCTTGATTAGCGTAGTAACAAAGAGACGGCACTTGATGGCGTCGTCTAGCTGGTACACGGCTGCGTTCCCTTGAAGGCCAGCGAGGTGGTCCTCGGGAGGTCCGGTTCCATCATATTTCCCCATCTCGAAGCAGCGAAAGTGCCCTGGCAGGGGGGCTGTAAGTATATCGGGTGAGAACGGCGACGCCCGAGGTACTTAGGGCGCTTTTGGTGGGTTTGCTAAGTCTTTGAGTTTGCGGATCTCTTCCTTCATGTCCTCCAGTTCGGCTGCTCGCTGCGCGGCACGTCTCCTTTTGTTTTCGCGTACTTCCCTGAACTCTGAAGCTAATGTTCGATTCTCGTCTTCTTGCTCGACGGTGTTAGATTGGGCATCGTGCTCTCCGTTGGATCTTGGCTGGTGATTTTCTTCTTCATTTTTCCCAGCTGACGGTTCTCCCTTCCATTTGGTCCAGGTTGGCGGTTTTCTCTTCCGTTCCGCCCGGGTTGACGGTTTCCTCGATTCCTTTCCGCCATGAGTATCCCAACACCGGCTGTCACCCTCCTCATTTCTTGCATAGTTGAGCCATCAAGACAGCGATCTCGGGCAGGGTCGGCCAGTTACCATTGGGCGGTGCTTGATCGTTTTCGACAGTCACCATATTAAATTCTACTAGAGAGAAGCTATAAGTTCCCACAGACGGCGCCAAATTGATGCGGTCGAAAATTAAACTACCGCGGAATGGGTTGACAAGCTCTTCCCGTCGAATTTCCGCCGGATGTCTTGGCTGAGAACTGTCGGACAAGGTGAATTTTGGGGGTCGTTTGCCCTCTTGCCTTAGTCAAGAGGGTGATTCCTTTTTATGGTAGTGTGTATAGAGAAAGAATGCGGTGTAAAAATAGCAGAGTAATGGTGTGTATCTGGAAAAACGTACCTGGTAATGGGGGTCTCGGCCACTATTTATAGCACCTTCAGGGGAGGCTTTTTGGGTAGTTATCCCGGGCACCTCTTGACAGTTTCTCCCGCTTTTCGCGCTCACTCGTTTAGATCAGGCGGTTTCCTGACGTTGGATTGGCTGCCGCGCGCGGGAGTGGGTGTTATCACGTTCTTGGCCCACGACACCCTTTTGTACATGGCTCCGTCTTCGGGCGTCAGGCATTGTCCCCGAAGAGGCCTTGGGCCTTTCCTCACGAATCGAAGTTTTGACGGTTGTAAGGGTCCTCGGCGGGACCGGTAATGGGACCACCTGAAGGGGCGCTCTGCCCGACGTCAGGTCGGGCCATGAGATTATTCCCAAGGGTGCGCCTGCCCTATCTAAAAGTCGTACACATCCTTCGTTCAACCTCGGGGGTGTTTTGCCTTCTAGCATCCCCCAATTCGGGATCCTTTGCCCGAAGGGCCATATTTTGTGCCGTATCATAGTCGGGGCATTCTGTCTGGCGGGGTTGGGTAGTTTGGTTGGTTATACGCGATTGACTATTTTACCGCATTAGGGGTGAAAACGAGGGTAACACTAAGCAACGAAAAGAAGGCTTTTTTTGATTGATTTCGACGGCTAGCAATACAAATTGTAATCCATTAATATATTAGTTAAAGTTTTGTTAGTTGGCAACAACATCAGGATCACACGCGCAACGCACACGCCTTTAATGGCAAGACGATAATTGATAAATTAAATAGAGAGTTGATAGTAAATAAAAGGCCTTTTAATTAAAATAATGCTATTTAAATCAATATTCAATAAAATAGGGGGATTGTGGCCGAAATTATTAAAATC
>JAPQWV010004527.1:0-29050 GCA_027422505.1 Craterostigma plantagineum
CCGATACCCGACTACCCGACCCGATGCCCACCCCTACTCCTAGGATGCGATTGTTGCTTTTACAATTATAAAGAAGTCATTTTAGTTATTTTAATTATTAAATAACACATATAAATTAAATACTCAAATAAAAATAAATAAAAAATATATAAAAGGGCACATGTTATGAATAATTCTTTTTCTACTTTTACTTTATGAAAAATATTGGTTTTTATTAGTTTTGTTAAATTATAGTTTTTTCAATCGAATTTGAAATAATAGTCTGGTCTATTTTGTAAAGTTATAAATTCCAGGGTAACATTAAAAAATCGGATAGAAGAAAAATATTACAATAATAGTCTATTGAGTTTGAGAATTGGTTTGTCGGTTGGAGAAGAATTACTGCATTTTGAGTTTGAGAATGAGTTTGAGTTTGAGAATGCGTCTTTCGGTTGGAGATGGTCTAACGGCGACGATGTTCACCAGGAAGACGAAAACGTTGCGCGATGCCATGTTTGAGATATTTAAGGGACTTATCGTATATAAAATCTAGATTTGGGTTTAATTGGGCTTGGATTCTTTTTCTAGGCCATGTTGTTTGGTCCTTCCAAACGAAACTCTCCTTTTGTCGGGCCTCTCTCTCTCGTGAGGACCAAGGACGGACGGGAGCATGCACGTATATACAGACTGTCGCAGCTATCGAGATGACATATAAGAAATCGAAAAAAACCAACAGGCAGAGGGTTGTACTTCGATATCCAGGAATGTCTCGATCATCTACTTAACGTATCCCCAAATCTCAAGGAATCAATGATTTGGAACGCAAGCGAGAGAGCTCATGGGATTGGTGGGGATCGACATAGCTCATGTGTTGTGTTACGCATGCAAAGTCGGGTTAACTTCCCACTCGGCGTGTACGGATACTCAAGAAAGAAACATGATCAGAGAGTTTTTTCATGGGGTACGAGTGCATAATTTAAATATGCATTAACGCGTTATATTTAGTTTTGTTTGTGCAGGCTGCTATGGAAAAGTTGGACTGGTACGATCAACTGAAGGGGGATGAGGTCATCCAAGTCTTAAAACCTACCCCGTCATCGCGACAATGAAATCATACCAAAGCTTAAAAAAATGTAAAGAGGTTCGTTGTAGGTAGTTGATTTTAGTATATGTTTATTGTTCTTAGGCTTTAAATCATTCAAATGCGTATAGGTGGTTTATGGGGCCCAACCTGTGATGAGAAAAAGTTGTTTAATGCCAATAAGAGGTATCACTCTGTGTTGCTGGTTGGTGGCTTCACGGTGAAGAGGGAATATGGCAACTGCCAGTATGTGATCGCCCAAACTCTTACGGGATTAGTTTCGGCTTCCAAGGATACGTGGCCATAGAGTTCAACTCTGATGATATCTTTGTTCAGTTCTGGATTCCAATTCTTAGTCCTACAATGGATCATTTGAAGAAGGTGCGTTGCGCGGGTTCAATTTTATTTCAACATCATCATCACATATTTTATTGTTTTTTCTTTTTTGTTGTTCCCCCATCACTAGCAAAGAGAGCTGGAGGTGCAGCTACCGATAGGTCCAAATGAAAAACGGCCGATAGTCGATCCCAGCATAAAGACAAGCAGATAGCCAGCCCAAGTAGCTAGCATTTGAGGAGAAATTGGCCCATCACTTTTGTTGCTTTCCACTGGAAAAAAAACAAAAAAGTACTCTTTTTATTCCTCTAGTGCAAAAAAAAAATTCACAAAATTTCTTCTTCACCAATTCTTCAATATATGAAGATTGTGGAAATTGATTATATTTTTGAGATTCTAAGTGAGTTTCGTCCCACATCGGATAATTCAAGCTCTGAAACTATATAATATATATATATATATATATAAGAGGCTTTCTCCTCCTATCACCAATTGGTTTTAGGAAGGACCCTCGATTTCTAAACATGGTATCAAAGCAGTTTATGGAATCTACTTTCGTTTTTTTCTCTATTTGATTCTGAAGTTTTTTTCTTCATCGACTTCTTGCTTTTGATCTTCGCCTCTTCGGAGCTGCTGCGAGACAAGACTTCATAGACTTACCTTCTATTTCCTGCCACTGAAAGAGTTGTTACTTGTTCGCCTGGAATCTGTTTCCTCTTCTGCATATTGTTGAAGAAACAAAGTTTTAATCTCTTGATCCTTTTAAATACGTGCTTTATGATTTTTAGTTTTAATTTTCTTCCATTACAGATCCGTTCATATGCGTGTTTGAGTCTCAGGTCTTTCTTTGTTTTTTATTTGCAACAGATCAGAATTTTCAGATCGGAAACTTGTTTCATGGAATCTCTACCGAGAATTGGGATCTTAAGCACATGTGTTCGATTAAGTTTACTTGTTTGTGCATATTTCTATTTCAGCAAGTCTGTTTTTTGTGCTTCTGTGTTAGATTTGATGATCTTATGTGTGTGAAACTTTAAGGAGTTTAGTCTGTGCTGTGATGATATCGTTTTCTGAAAATGATCGATTTCTAACATTTTTTTTTACTCTATATTGATCTGTTTTTGTATCTACAACAAGTCATAGCGTCTGTGTTGTTAATTGACAAGCAGATTGCAACTAGATTCTCTGTATGGATCAACTGCTTGCTAAGCTTCTTTACTGCAGTGAACTCCTTCCTTGCCATACTTCTTTGTTATTTCATTGACATATGATTATCTATGTTGGTATAGTTTGAGACTGCTACTATCTCAAAGCTATCACTATATGTTACTGTTTGTGCTGATCTTGGAGTCTTTTAATCTTGTCCTGATCTGCTATCGTTTATTTTTGCCTTCTGAATCTACCTTTGTTGCCTTCGCTACTGATATCAATTTCACACACTATGCAATCACTATGTTTTCAAGTGAAACGGACTAGCCATTCCTGTTTTTCTTGTGATGACTTGAATATATTCTTCTAAGATCTGAAAAACATTTTCCAGATTTACTTGCTATCTTTTGGCAGATCTGTTTTTTTCTGAACAGTTTAATGTGGTGGTCTACACGTCGATATGTTTTAAAAGCTTCCGCTCGTTTTGTCTCTGGTATCCTTGAGGAGCTGACAGATAGCACTGATCTGTGTTTCTTTCTGTGTGACTCTACCAATGCTGCTAGCTGTCTGCCTTGGAAAACTTCATGACGTGAAAACATTTTTTCCCGATATGTTGTGCCTTGTTCCTTCATAAGTTCATCGCTTGTGCTTATATCCCGCTTTGCTTTGTACTGTGCCATTGTTGACAGATCTTAGTGTACAATGGTTCTCTGCCATTTGCTGTCTTTTAGCTCTTTGTTTGAACACTTTTTTTTTGACTGTCTAGAAGCTTGGTTGAGCGTTGTAGTGCAGTCTAACAGTTGGTGTTGTGTTTCTGGCCTTATGTTGTGGCATCTTACCTATAATTTTTGGATGTTTCTACTTGTGCTGCATGCTCTGCCCCGCAGCCTTCAGCAGTTTGAACTGCATCTTTTGCACCGGACGACGAGGATTCATGACCTTGATATTTTGAAGAGTGCCACTGGTTGTCTACAGACAAGCCAACAGCTGCGGAAATCGTACGCGATGCGTCAAAGCAAGGAGATATTTGGTGATATATTTCTTACTCTAAAATTGCTCTTTAAATATTCTAATATCTCCATGTGCTCTGTTTTTCATACGCTGCTTATTCTGTATGCTCTCTATATCTGTTGCGTACTTGTGACTTGAGAGCGTCTTGATGTTTTTGTGACTTGTGGTTGAATCAAATCCTCGACTTGAATGGTCGGGTGGTGTTGATAATATTACTATGTTGATATGTTGTATCTTGAGCCTAGCTGTGCGAAATTAGCATTAGGGCTTTTGTTTCTTGTGACCCTAGATGTGTAGAATTTCTGCATTAGGGTTTCTGCTTTTGACTCTTGTTGTGCAAAGTTACCGCACATGTGCCTTTGGAGTTTTTCTCTGAGGTTATTGACCCTAGCTGTGCATAGTTATTGCATTAGGGTTCATACTCTTTGTCATCAGAATTTATATGATGTTTGTGATCCTAGCTGTGCAAATTATTGCATTAGGATTTTATGCTTTTGACCCTTGCTATGCAAAGTTATCGCATAATTAGGATTTCTGCTCTTTAGCCTTGAACTGTTGTTTCAAGTGATGCTGAGATCTGCGTAGATCTAAGAGATGAAGTTGTTGATCGTCGACATTTGCGTAGCCAACCTTTGAGTCCACATGGATTTTTCGGTAGACCCGAGGGATCAGAAACTCAAGGTGATTGATGTGTTCGGCCCAAAGACGTGAGGGGGAGGGCTAAAGCCCAGCTCATTCTTTGGGCTCCAAAATTAGTTGGACAGCTGACAGATAAGTATACAAAAGTCCACCTTCTAAGAAGGCCCTATGGATTAAAGTACAAGGCAGGCTAAAAGAAGATCCAATGCTATGATGGAGGCTATACTGTCTATATAAAGGGGGCAGATAGGGTTCTTTGGACAATACACAAGATTTTCTCTCGAGGAACACCACAGCTCACTCTTTTATTCCTCTCTCTATTTTTTTATCTCCTTCATTCTTCCTTGCTCTGTAAATGGGTGTTCTTCCTTACTATGTAAATTGGTGATCATCAATAAAGGTTTTAATCGTGGTCGTTTGATGTAGGATTCTACAAAAAGAATCTGAACCATGTAAACAAGCTGTGTTCATTTTGTTAGATCGATTTTATTTTTAATATGGTATCAGAGCAAGCTTCCGCTCACCGTCACCCGATTCATATGTCCACGTGTTAGGCCAGTCATGCCACACGTGAGGGGCGTTGTGAGATTCGAAGTGGGTTTCGTCCCACATCGGATCATTCAAGCTCTTAAAACTAATATATATATATATAATATAATATATATATGAGGTTTTTCTACTATCACCAATTGAGTTTAGGAAGGACCACTCGATTTCTAATATATTGTTATTACGTATTAGTTATCATTAAAAAATTAATATTCAAAACCATCAAATTTCAAAATCAGAGCAACAATAATTCCAATACACAAAACTCGAATACCATCAAATTTCGCTCATCTGTCTTCACTCAGCGACGCGGAAAACTTGGACCTCAGAGGAGGGGCGAGAGTCGATACCATACCAAGATTTAGGGTTTTTATGTTCTTCATCTATGGCGGGAGCGACGAGGACTTCGCGGGAGAAGATCGCCAGTCGCATTAATTTTGTAAGACACGGCGACTTGCCGGAAAAACTCGCGCATTTGCGACGGCTTCGCGACGAGTTGGCGGCTGCAGACTCTTCGGTGGTCGAGGAATTCATTTCCCCTGTTATTAAGCTTCAAAGCGATAGCTCGAGTCCTGCTCGCAGATTGGTGACTCAGTAAGTTATTTTTTCCCCAAGCAAAACAATTACGTCCTCCCTCAGGTGCAGGAAATGCGGCAACGATGATTCAAGTGTTTTCATGTGTCTTTGGAGCTGTTTATGAACTGCCGAACTGTTCTCAATCTACGTAATTCGTTAAGTTTGGCGCAATTGGGTGACTGTTTGTCCAACTCTTGCGTTCCGAGACTAATTACAGAACTTGATATCAGCTGATTCAATCATACTGTTTCCACTATTTTAAGAAATCTGTCACGTTATTTAGGCTATTTTTTTATCTTCTGTTATTCTGCAGAAATAATTTGTTATGGTGATTAGTTGGTTCCTCATCTTTTATCTGCTGTAAAAATATCAAAAGTAAATCTGGCTTAATGTAGGATAATTAGTGAAGTTGGTATGAAGCACTTGAACCTGTTGCGTGAAGTCATACCTGCATTGATATGTTCTTTGAAGGATGAGACGCCAGCTGTTGCTAGACAGGCCATCTTATCTGGGGTTGATCTATTTCGCTCTGCTCTGACCAAAATCGCCACCCAGGTTGGCCTCCGTCAATAATGCGACTCTAAAATAATTTGGGTATCATATAGTGCTGCTAATTTTTGCTGCAACTCTACAGGGCTCATACTCAGGAGAAGTTAGTCAAATGGTAAAATCTTCATGGAACATTTGATCAAGTTCAGAGACGAAATGTTTTCAATGGCTTTTAAGGTAAATGAGGCTTAGAACAAGGGATGTGGAATATACATGAATTTGGTATAGATCTTTTAAACTATGTTTAGGTTGGTCGCGATGGAACAAGGTTGCCTGCTTTGAAGTTTGTTGAAGGGATTGTTCTGCTTTACACGCCTGATCCTAATGGCTCGTTGGAGCCACCGTCCGATCGATGTTCTGAAGGTAGATATGCACATGTTTACCTGCTGGTTTTGTATTTGGTGATAACGTGGAAGTTGTGCATAATGCGGAAATGATCTTAGACAAACACGTTTACATAATGGTTACATGGTTCAAATGTTTGTTTTCTTGCAGGAAAACTCGAGGAATTTAATATTTCGTGGCTTCGAGGTGGACATCAAATACTCAATGTCGGAGATTTGTCAGCTGAAGCCAGCCAGAGTTTAAGTTTACTTCTCGATCAGCTGAGATTCCCTTCACTGAAGTCACATAACTATTTGATAATCATTGTGCTTATTAAAAGGTATGCTGTCTAACTCTGTCTTTGGTTGCTCCTAGGCATTTTTCCTCATACTCAGTTTTTCCTTTCTTCAAGTCTTTTGGAAGTTGCTATAAAAAGGCCAGCCTTTTACGGTCGTATACTTCCAGTGTTGCTTGGCCTTGACCATCAGCCTCGTCTAGCAAAGGCATGCATCTTACTGGGGTACGACATGCTTTGAGAAAGGCTTTTGAGTCTTGCTTGAGCTGTACCCACCCTGGTGCTGCACCGGTTGTTTTCATTCCATTACTTCTGTTTTTCCTTCAATCTTTGACTAATATTCCTCCAGCATTAAATATCCTATTTTCTATTTATTAGGACTTATGACTTTCTTTTTTTAATGGATTCTTTCTTTCAAAGTGGAGAGCTCGTCTTGTCAGTGCACTGAAAGATGTCACAGTTGTAACATCAGCAGTTAAACAGCCTGCTGAAGAAGTAATTGGAGACAGTGAAAGAGTCCACCAACAAGGTGATTTGCTTTCGAATCAAATGCGCAAGGTAGCATGTTAAATCTTTTCTTACATGTGATTGGCTTCCATTTAAGAATAGTTAAATGATCCGTGCTGCTTGCAGGATGAGAAATACCCTTTATCTTCTGCCAGTGAACACAGAAACAGTGGAACAAAAAGAGTCGGGAATTTTCCTGATTCTGAAATGTCCGTAAAGCGTGCAAAATCAACATCCGAAAATTCAGATGGCTCTGTACGTGAATTTAGTGGAAGCCGGGAAAGGAGCCCTTCGAGCCATCCAACAGCTTCGGGATCTGATTTAGATAGCGGTCCCGTACAACAGCTTGTATCTATGTTTGGTGTTTTGGTTGCTCAGGGTGAGAAAGCTGCAGCGTCATTGGAGATTTTAATCTCCAGCATATCAGCTGACTTGTTATCAGAAGTGGTTATGGCAAATATGCGGAATCTTCCATCGAATTACCTTAAATTTGAACAAATTGAAGATTCACACAGCAGTATGAATGCTTATCCTGGTACGAGTGGTAGTGATGTCCACCTCAGACACTTATCGTTGTTGCTAGAGGACATACTTCCACAGTCCACGCATTTACTAAAGAATGAAGAAGGAATGTCTGATTCTCATCAACCAGCTTCTGAGCTCATGGTATGCATCTTGCCTTGCCCACCATCTTCGTTGGGCCATATCTATCTTCTCTTACGAATACGTTTTTGCTTAGGCGACTTTGTGGCATTTCTTTTCTGTCCTTGATGACTTTCTTTGAGAAAATTTGATATATTTGCTTGTCTTTTCAAGTTTTTGCACTTCATTTTGCTGAAATATACGTCCTTACGTCTTCCTTAGTGGATACAATTTATTTGAATCGCAGGTAACAGAGGAAGAAGAGTTACCAAATGCAACTGATGATGATATTGTGCATGATGGCTTGAACTATTCAAGTCAACAAACTACTTTGCCAATGAATGAGTCCGACGTCGTTCCTTCATCTTTAGAAACTGCTTATGCAACCTTTACACCTGAAATCAACGATGTCGAAGTTGGGGATAACGATATTCCCGGGTTATCCTTTTCCAATCAGGATCAAAATCTTCCTGAAAGTTCTACTGACTTTTCAAAGGGTTCGAGTGATTTGGGCAATGCAAATTTAGAAATGCTGACGACTCTTGACCATACACCTGTACAACTAGCCCAATCATTGTCGACAGGTAAGTCCGAGGAGCTTAGCCCAAAAGCAGCTGCTACTGATGCAACCAGCATTCCTTCTGAGACACCAACTTCTGTTGGTCTGTCCTCCCAGTTTGTTCTGCCCAATATATCTGCCCCCATCCTCAACCTTCGCGACGATGAAAAGGACCATCTTCAAGAAATTGCTTTTATGCGCATCGTTGATGCTTATAAGCAAGTTAGTGTTTCTGGGGGTTCGGAAGCCCGTTTTCTATTCTCGCACATTCTGGAATGGAGGTAAATAGTTTGATGTATACGAACCAGTTCAAATTCTTTGTACCTGTCACCAAAGTCTTGTTTTGATGCATATGTTTGGTGCAGTTTCCACCAGAGCTAGATCCATGGAAGTTGTTGAGAGAACATATACTATCTGACTATGTGAATCATGAGGTATAAGAGCAACTCAATATCTCATTTATTTGGTGTAATTTATGATTGTGTCTTGTTGGAGTTAGCTTTGTT
This sequence comes from Craterostigma plantagineum, assembly GCA_027422505.1. Lineage (NCBI taxonomy): Eukaryota > Viridiplantae > Streptophyta > Magnoliopsida > Lamiales > Linderniaceae > Craterostigma > Craterostigma plantagineum. The sequence continues at coordinate 8,703 of JAPQWV010004527.1, forward strand.
TGCTGGGGCTTTTTAACTTCATTTTTTCTGAGACTAAACATCCGTCAGTTTTTGTAACGTTTACGAAAGGTGCAGTTCTTTCACCCGTTTCTGTTTCGGACTGGCTTGTACTAGGCATCTTCCTCCATTTTATTCCCTTACTAGCATCCGACACATTGCATGATTTTGTTAAGTTCTATCTGGTTGTTAAAAATCCGCCATGGCGGTATGGCACGGAGGTTTTGGCTTTCCGCCATCCCCCGCTATCCGCCATATTCTCGCCACGCCGTGGATATATGGCGGTGTTTTGGCTTTCCGGCTTCCGCCATGTCGCACCATTCGCCATTGATAACACTTTCTGTTCGTAATTCACATTTGAGGCTTGTTTCGTGATATTATGTAAAAGAAAAACATGGGCAATTTGGTTTTCCAACTACCTTCTTGGGGGAAACTTTCATTTTAGAGATAGAAAGAGCTTTCTTTTTTTATATAGAATAGATGTGTGTTTTTTCAGTCTTTTACAAGCGATTGTTGTAAGCCAGTCCAAATATTTAAGATCTGAAAAGACTTTGAGAGTGGTTTTAAAGGTCAGTCATCCTTATATGGGATTAGTTGGATAAAAGACTTCCTATTCTTGCCATGTAGAAAATTGTATGTGAACTAAATCCAGTTTACACACAGACATAAATGTAGAAATATGTACATCAAATTACATGCTTTCTTATCAGTGATCATTCTCCTTAGCAACTTCAGCAGTTTGGGCGTTGTATTTTTCTTGCCTGCAAAGTAGAACCCATATGTTTATTCATCTTTCCCGTTGTTATTTCCTATTCAAGTTTGTTATTTTTGTAAAAGCTTCTGATTTACTGTAACATTTGTTGACATGTGTCTACAGGGGCACGAGTTAACATTACACGTCCTGTACAGGCTATTTGGCGAAGCAGAAGACCATGATTTCTTTTCGTCAACAGCTGCGACATCTGTATATGAAACTTTTCTGATCCAAGTGGTGTGTTTTTATTTCCCTTGCCAGTTCTCTTCTTCATGAGTTGATTGTGATATATATGCCATCTTTAACTTTTTCTTTTTTGCAACTCAGGCGGAAACCCTGAGAGTTTCATTCGCAGCAACTGACAAGTCTTTGAGTAGATTGCTTAGCGAAGTTCCAAATCTTCCGAAGTCTATCTTTGAAATGCTGGAATGCTTGTGTTGTCCTGGTGGTAGTGATAGCAATGATAAAGAGTTGCGCAGTGGTGATCGGGTAACACAGGGGCTTAGCACAGTGTGGAGCTTGATTTTGCTGAGACCTCCAATTCGAGATGCTTGCCTCAAAATTGCCTTGAAGGTTCTCCTTCCCCTCTCTCTTTCCCTCTCTCTCTCTGCTTGAGGACCCACTTTTCATATACCATGAATATTATCTGTATCTCACTCATCAAAAGCTTGGGCCGATTAGAAAATATGTACCCTATTGTTGAAATTTCAGTATCTGTCGTGGTAGTATGCTGCCTCAAAGCAGCTGACTTCTGTCCTTTTATTTTTTGAAGTATTTTATAGTGTTCTACAATCTACATTATGATGCAATTTCTCAAATTGTAGTACTAGCCCTTTCTGCTCTAGAAATTCTTACAAAATTGCTTGGTCTGTGAAATTTGATCTCTGATACAATTTTGAGTAATCCGTTATTCGTTTAATTGTGATTTTTTGTAGAGTGCTGTTCATCACTCCGAAGAAGTACGAATGAAGGCAATAAGGCTGGTACGTTATTCCTCCCCTGTATTGTTTTGAATGATATTATGTAAGTGTCAGTTGTTCATCTTATGATTTTTATCATTCTTCAGGTTGCAAATAAGCTTTATCCTTTATCATCCGTATCGCAAAAAATTGAAGATTTTGCCGAGGAAATGTTACTTTCAGTTGGAATTCAGGATCAGAAGTCATTGAAGGGAACTGAAGGATCGCATGATGAATTACCCAAGGTCGTTCAGTTTCATAACATTATTTTGCAACAGTGTCATGATTGTTGTTAGCCTTCAATCTGTATCAACTGTTTATGATATAATTATATGAATTGCTAACACTGAGTATAGTTTTCTTATAATGAGAATATGAAATGAAGTTCATTTGTCTGTACAAGAATATATGCTGTAGCTTTGCTCGCTATGAATCTGTATTATATCTCGACTTTGACCAATGGTATTTTTACCCATCGGTCTGCTAATCCTCTAATCTGAGTTATTTTCCCAGGACGAAAGCCTTTCAACTTCCACTCTTTCCATTCCGACTAGAGATATTTCGATCAACGATCAGGAAGTGCAACGTGGCATGTCTCTATACTTTGCACTCTGTACTAAGGTTCTTTCGTTATCTTGTCTATATTAATATTCAGGTGTGATTTCGATATCCGTCTCAAAAATATGTTGTGATTGGCAGAGACACTCCCTTATCCAAAAGATATTTGATGTTTACGACCGCACGTCTGAGGTGGCAAAGCAGGTTTGTACTTTGATTTATGCCAATCAGAAAACATGTATCCACACCTGTCAAATCTTTACTATAGATAATGATGGCGCAGGTGATTCATCGTCAACTTCCTTTACTTGTTAGAACAATTGGCTCATCCCCAGACCTCCTTGATATAATAGCTGATCCACCAACTGGAAGTGAAGGACTAGTAATTAAGGTTCTCTTTCAAAATATATAAGTTTCCCACTTCTTGATGTATGCATGCTCTTATTTTTGTATGCTCCTGCAGGTTGTGCATACTCTAACGGAGGGAACAGCTCCTTCTTCAGAGTTGGTGTCCAGCGTCATGAGGTTGTTCAATTCAAAGCTAAAGGTAAATTTGTATTGCATACTCTGTCAATTTTTGGCATCCCGACTGGCTAAAGGTTTAGACTCTTAGTGTTTGGACATAAGATTACATTTCTTTCAAAAAATGATCCCGTTTGGTCATTTTCTTATACTTTTTACCATTGCTATCTGTGGTAAACATCTTGTGTAGCATTCTCCAGACAGTTATTCATTTGTGTGCTATACTAATTTTTTCTCTGCATGGCTTTGTACAGGATCTGGATATTCTGATTCCCGTATTACCTTTCGTGCACAGAGATGAGGTTAAAATTGTATTTTGTTGGACTTTTTTTATACTAACCTTTCTGATTTTGTGTTCTCTATTTTTCTAGACACAGTACATAAGTGCATGTTCAGTATCTGAATCTGGTGCGCTTATATCTGTTATATGCATATGGAGTCAATGATATTTTAATATCATGAGGGATCTCTAATCATCCAATAAAATTATTTTAACGATACATGGTGTTGAACGTGTTTTAATATCATGATTGACTTTTTTAATAATGTAATCTTTCTCGTTCTGCCTTTTTCTGACTCTTCTCGTCTGCAAATTTCTTTTGGTATCAGGTTTTACGACTTTTTCCACAGATCGTGAATGCACCACTGGATAAGTTTCAACTTGCACTTTCTCGTGTTCTACAGGTGCTTTATTGTACTTCCTTTATTTCTTGAAGAGAGATCTACAGAATCAAACTTCTAATGCTAAGTGTGTCGAGCATGCATCATAGAGAGACTATCCAGATTGTTTGGACTTTTTTTTTGTTAAATGATGGTTCACAACCACAGGAACTGAATTTTTTTGTGGTCTAATTACTCTATATAATTCTTTTAACCAATAGTTTTTCCTACTATGATTAACCAGGGACTGAATAATTCTAGTCCAGTGCTTACTCCCGAGGAAGCATTAATCGCCATCCATGGGATTGATCCTGATAGAGATGGAATTCCCTTGAAAAAGGTTGTAGTTGTTATGTCAATGCTGTGTTATACTCTGAATCCGCTCTAATAATAATAATACTCTCTTTCGAACAGGTCACGGATGCCTGCAATGCTTGTTTCGAGCAAAGAAACATTTTTACACAACAAGTTCTCGCCAAAGTCTTGAATCAGTTGGTATGGAATTTTTCGCAGCTAACTAGCGTGGGTCTTAGTGTCGTCTAATTTCTTAGTTAAAAAGTTGTCATGGTTGTGCAGGTGGGGCAAATTCCGCTGCCGTTGCTATTTATGCGTACAGTATTGCAGGCAATAGGCGCGTTTCCAGCATTGGTAAGAAGAAATCTACTCACATTTGTATTCAATTGTGGCTAATTTTCTGCTTATTTCATGACAAGCACATTCCCTTTATATTCTATCTTCTATCTGGATGCAAATGTCACGAGGCAAAGATGTGGATCATTGGAGTCTTATGAGATAATATTCACCCCTTTATGTTTTTATATACTATCCTCTCTCACATTCACAGTCGGGTTGTTTGAAGGCAGTGAATAATCTCTGTTTTTATTATACCATTTCAGGTGGAGTTCATAATGGAAATCCTTTCTCGCCTTGTGACCAAGCAGGTACCCCCATGGATTTCCCGATAGATTTTCTTTTTCTTTTATTGCATGGTATTTATTTAGAAACATTTCTGCGATGTAGATTTGGAAATATCCAAAACTCTGGGTTGGATTCTTGAAATGTGCTCTTCTGACCAAGCCTCAGTCTTTCCGCGTTCTGCTCAAGGTATGTATGTATGCATGTAATTCCTAATGAATCCAACTTTTATACCTTTTCAAGAAATACCGAAATATTGTTATATGTTCGTTCAGCTGCCTTCGGCCCAACTGGAAAATGCTTTGAACAGAACGCCCGCCCTAAGGCCTCCCTTAGTTGCCCACGCAGACCAACCACACATAAGATCTACTCTTCCGAGGTTGGTTTACTATCCAGCTCCATTACGAAAGAAGGCGATTGTAATAAACCCATGCTGTTCTTCTTTGTTAAAAAACTTATCCAGGTCTACACTAGCCGTCCTCGGGCTTGTGTCCGAGCCTCAAACTCAGTCTCGAACCTCTCCTCCACCGCAAGCAACAGAAACTACTACTGCTACTACTACGACTACTAATGCTCAAACTCAGACTACTACTGCTGAGGCCAACAGTTCAGAAAAAGAAGCAACGTCCACCGCCGATATTGCGTCGAAGGAGTCTTCTTCGTCTGTTGTCGATTGAGACCCATAGAAGATGGATCAGTTACAAACAAACATCAATACAATATATATAAATACAATACGGTGTAGTTTAGCAAGAGACCCTTTTGTTGTGAGAATTCGATTTGCATTGTAATCTTTATATAACTAAGAAATTTTGATTTGATGGGGAAGGCTTTTCTTTTACTAGTTTGGTCGTGCCTACGAGTAACTAACTAAACTAACCTTGGTTTCGTCCAAGTTTGCATTTCTCTCAATTTCATGGTAAAATATTATAAAAATATAATATACTAAGATATCTATACATAAAAAGGGTTAGGTCGGCTAAAAAATGTTAATTTAGTCCCTTTTTTTTCAATTTAGTCCTTCTATTTATAATTAAATTAATTTAAGAAGTTACATTCCCTTTTAAATTTTTCAGTTATTATAATTATACCCAAAACATTAGCTTTCATTTAAGCGGATGCAAAGTATGGGAAAACATTAGTTATTTATTAAATATTACTTAAAAATTAAATTTTAAGTAAAATAAATAATTATATTTTTAAGCTGATGCAAAGTATGGGAAAATAGAGTTGCCAATCCGATGGGCCACTCCTAAGCTCAGCCCAGGTGACGTGCATCTCTAATTCCGTATTTTATTCAGTTTGCTACGAGAAGAGAAAACTGATTTTCTGCAGAAGAACTAACACGAAGAAGAAAAGAGAGTATAGCAGCCCGAAATTGAATGATTGAACGAGGAAGAGGAGGAAGATAATGGGCGCTGACTACTACAAGATCCTCCAGGTTGACCGTTCCGCCAAGGATGACGACCTCAAGAAAGCATACCGCAAGCTCGCCATGAAGTGGCACCCCGACAAAAACCCTAACAACAAGAAAGAAGCGGAGTCCAAATTCAAGCAAATCTCCGAAGCCTACGATGTATGCCTGCGATTAATTAATGTTGCCGTTGCCCCTTTTCATTTCCCCTAATTCGATTGTTCAATTGTCTGACTGATCTGTCTGTCAGGTGCTCAGCGATCAACAGAAGAGGGCAATCTACGACCAGTACGGCGAAGAAGGGCTAAAGGGTCAGGTCCCTCCACCGCCGAGTGGCATGGATGGAGGTGGGGCCCAGAGCTTCCGTTTCAATCCGCGGAGCGCTGAGGATATTTTCTCTGAGTTTTTCGGGTTTACGAACCCCTTCGGTGGGGCTGGTGGGTCGGGTTTTGGCCGGAGTAGGTTTGGGGATGATATGTTTTCGGGGTTTAGGAGCCCAGCTGAAGGCGGGCTGAGGAAAGCTGGGGCGATTGAACGGATGTTGCCGTGCAGCTTGGAGGATTTGTACAAAGGGACGACGAAGAAGATGAAGATTTCAAGGGATGTGATTGATGCCAGTGGGTAAGGTCTTAATCTTTACCTAGAATGTTTTAGCTGTGGTTATTTTTTCTGGGGGGTTTGTGGTAATTGAAAGTTATCTTTGTCGGATACATGCGGTATATAGTGAGTGATTGTGCGGACATAAACGGTTATTTTGTAATTTTTCCTATTTTAATAAAAATCGTCTTCAACTAGTTTGGAAGGTTCCTATTTGCCCAAATCTATAGCCCCGCTTAGTAGCTGGGCTGTCTTGTTAATAGTTTGGGATCAATGACTGCTGATTGATTATATTACAAGCATCCGATGTAGGCAAAGGTTGTTTCATTCGACCTCCGTTGTTAGTAGCTCTTTGTTTCACGTGGTAGCATTTAACTTATGGGTTCGTTATTTCTGGAATCTAGTGTATGTTAATGAATTAGTTTTAATGAAAAATGTTGTGAGCTAACAATTAGTCCTCTTTTTTTTTTTAACTTTCACTTTCCCAACATAGGTACTTGTCCACCACTGGCCTCTTCATTTGTATTAAAATTTATCAATCTTGCGTGTTCGCTGTCTAATCGTCTTAGTCGTAGCTTGTGAGTGTACGTTTGTTTGCTGTTGGTTTCTTCTTGTTCTAGTAATAAGTTGTACAGTGACATGCCTTATCATTGCTTATATAAAATATATTCTTTATAGTTCACCTCTAATTATGTGGTGAAAGTACACTTCTGCATTTCATAGTTATGCGTTATGCATTATTTGTTATTTGATATCAAACTGTTACTAGCACATACTTCTCCAGATTAACAAGACTTCTGACTTGTTTACTCATTGTTCCTCATTTTGACAGGAGACCCTCGAGCGTGGAAGAAATCCTCGCAATCGAGATCAAACCTGGCTGGAAAAAGGGAACTAAAATAACTTTCCCAGAAAAAGGAAACGAACAGAGAGGCGTTATTCCCTCAGACTTGGTCTTTATCATCGACGAGAAGCCTCATAATGTGTTCAAAAGGGACAGTAACGACCTAATTGCTACGCTGAAGATATCGTTGGTTGAAGCTCTCACAGGTTATATCGCACAAGTGACTACACTTGATGGTCGTAACCTTACAATACCTATTAACAACGTTATCTCACCTACGTATGAGGAGGTTGTTAAAGGTGAGGGAATGCCCATTCCCAAGGAGCCCGGTAAGAAAGGGAACTTAAGAATCAAGTTCAATATCAAGTTCCCTAATAAGCTTACCTCTGAGCAGAAGGCTGGGATGAAAAGATTGCTAGCATCTTGAAAGAAGGAAAGAATTTGATACTGTTGTAGTTCTTATGTTTTTCATTCCATTTTTTCTTTCTTTTTTTTTTTTCTGGGGATGAAGTTTGAAGAATGAAACAATTCTTTCTCTGAAACATGCTATCTGAGAGTTCTTGCTGGCATGTTATGGGAGGTGCAGGAACTCTCATGTTGAAATACATTTAGACATGCAATTGTGTAGCATTGTAGAATTGCTAATTCCGATTTTTTTTTCTTTGAGTATTCTAGATTTTTTTGCCCGATGAAATTCGTCGTAAAAATTCACCTATTATTATTGCGCCATGGTTGATTTAAGTGAAAATTGTCAAAGGCATGAAGGCTCTAAAGCTAGTTAGTTCTCTTACACAAATATATACTACAAACGAAAATACAAATACACCGAATCTCACTTGTAAGCGAGACGAATAAGGGATAGAAATCACTCAATGAAGGGATGAGATAATAGTACGTTATATGACCTCAAATACAACACACAACAGGCCTCATTTTTGCTCCACTAAAAACCAAAAACCTTGGTTGACAAAGTGCAACTCAATATAATAACAGCAACAGCTTAGACTTGTACAATTTTTTCCTCACCCAAGTTGATTGAGCCGTCCTTCATCAGCTTTACGCTCAGGCTATTGAATCTCCCTCTCGAGTAATGCCGTGAGGCTTTCCTCCAATCCGTACCAGTTTTCATCATGGACGCAAATTCATCGTAGCTGATGAGTCCATCCTGCCATTTTGATCATAATGATGATATCATAGAATGATCTTTTATTACCAGTACTATTATGTTCGATTTTGAGGTAAGTTAATGTTAGGGGATGAATTGGATTTTTTTTCTAACCTTGTCTGTGTCAACTTCCTGGAATATGTCGTTCGTCACGTCATCCACGCCGTCTTCAGCCAAGGCAAGTCGAAGCTCTTCGGGTTCGATGAAACCATTTCCATCTTTGTCGAAGTACGAGAAGGCCTTGTGAAGGTGTTCGTCGTTTGCCATCCTTTGAAGATGGAGTGAAATGGCAAGAAACTCTCCGTAATCCAATGTTCCTTTCCCTTGAGTGTCCACCTGTTAGTGAAGATAGTGTTGAAATTACACATATATATATATATATATATATATATATATATATATAATATATAATATATATATATATATATATATCTCAAGAGTGTCACTAAAATTTTCAAGTAGAAGACTTACAGCTTCAATGAGCATCTGTACTTCAGATGAAGCCATTTGCGAGTTGGACTTGAGCATTCCGCCTTGAGTTCTTCGGTCGAAACGATACCATCATTATCGGTGTCCATCTTATCAAACATCTCCTTGATGTCCTCGACTTCTTCAGTCGACAAGAAATCAGCAATGACCTAATCACAGCATGCCATATGGTTATATTGAGAATGTTGACAAGTATATATATCATCATTAACCAACCCTGAGAGCCTTCCTCTTAAATCTGTTCATCAATGAAAATTGCTTGAGCCTTGACTTGACAACGTCCCCAAGATTAACATTTGGTGCTTTCTTAGCATTTTGGAGCCAGGGATGTCCTGGAAACACAGTATGTGTTAGTTTACTAGTGTTAAAACTATCTATAGAATGCATGCTGATTATTGAAAAATAGTCTATAGTTTACGTAAAATTAACATACCAAGGACTTGCTTCGCAGTTAGCCGCAGCTTAACATCTGGCTCGAGCATCTGCCTAACAAGGCTCTTGGCACTCTCCGATACACTTGGCCACGGCTCACGCTCGAAATCTATTTTCCCACGTATGATGGCCTGGGCTACACCTTGTTCGGATTCTGCGCACATAATTTGGAAGCAAAGAACCGTTGGATTATATTACCGTTTACAGTCCCTAGCAGAGAGACAAGAAGCCAAAAAGGCATTGAATGGCAAAACATGTAATGACTTTAAAATAAGACGTTCAATAATGTGGTACTACCGTACTAGATATATTACTCAGATACACTGTAAGAGCAATTGCACTTTTATAGCAGAACTCATATTAACATTCAAGATGTTTAGCATTGAAAATCCAACGATAGAGAATATCCCAGACCAGAGAAATGGAGAGAGTAAAACCGTACCAGCCCAAAATGGGGAACCCCACATAACAAGATATAAAGAATCACCCCTGCACTCCATATGTCTATTTCTGGACCGTAGTTTCGCTTGAGCACCTCGGGAGCCATATAATAAGGGCTTCCAACAATTTCAGAAAATCTCTCGCCTAAATTCAAACAAACAAAAGAAACATTTTTCATACACAGATAAGCAAGACAAATAAACATTGATAACATTTGAAAGATAGTTCACTTTTGCTAAAACGAGAATCAGCAAATTTAGGATTGAACTCCTCCAACCAGCAGCCTCTGATATGATTGGCAATCAAGCAAGGCAATACGAAATACGAACCTTTCCCCATCCAATCCCCAAATAACACACAATTAGACGCAAAAAAAACACTTCAACCACAACTTTCCCACTTACCAGGCTTGAAGAATATCGAAAGCCCGAAATCAATCGCCTTGAGCGGTGAATTTTCCTTCTTATTCGCGAACAAGAAATTCTCGGGCTTCAAATCCCTGTGTATCACCCCTTGATCATGGCACAGCTGCACAACCTCCATAATCGTCCTCGTCACAGCTGCCGCAGCTCTCTCAGAATAGTGCCCGCGCGCCACAATCCTATCAAACAATTCCCCGCCCTCACACAACTCCATCACCAAATGCACAGCATTATCATCCTCGCACGCTTCCTTCAAGCTCACAATGCTCGAATTCTGCGGCAAATGCCTCATTATAGCCACCTCACGCCTGACGTCCTCGACATCAACAGCCGTTCTGAGCTTCCTCTTAGGAATCGATTTGCAGGCCAAGAGCTCTCGATTTTCGCGGTCGATGCAGAGGTAAGTGACCCCAAACTCGCCACGGCCGAGCTCGCGATCGATGACGTAGCGGTCCTCCATGTTCACCTTCTTAACGCCGGGCAGGACCGCCGCGGCTTTGCTCGCGGCGTTTCGGGGCTTTTGCTTCTTGTGGGCGCGGTTGTTCCCGGACGACTTGACGTTAACGCTGACGTTGACGTCTTCTCTGGCGACCGACGCCGGAGATCTGCAGCAGTTCCCCATATCTTGATTCGAGAAAAAGCTGAGCTCGAAACCCTAATTTCACTCCCCCCAGTACGCAAATCCCCACTAGAACATGGTAGAAGAGACTAAAAAGCACAGATTTTTAGGACTCAGCAGCGTAGAGTGGTGAGCTCGGAGACGATAACGCAGCTGAACTTCACCACTGCTCAGAGTACTTGGAAGACAGTGAAGATGAGAGTGCTGTGTGTGTGTGCGTGAGAGAGAAAATATATACATGTATGTAATTTCTGGGTTTTTTTGAAGGTATATATGTTTGTCGGTGATATATATGAACGGAACGGAGTTGGAGAATGTGAGTTGGCAAAGGAGATGCTTTTCGAAGTAATAGTCGCCCAACGATTTCAGTTACACCATAGCAGAACACTTTTTCTTGATAAAGATTTCCTTTTTCTTTTGTCCCTTATGTGAGACGCCAATTATTATTATCACGTAATCTCTCTTCGCACCATGTTTGTTTAGCCTAGGTGATGAGCCATCATCGTAATGACAGATCACAGAGGTGATAAAAATTGAGTTATAATCTACCTTTTGGATCACCCAAAAGGCTAGGTGATCTTACATCACCGTGTGGGGTGATCTTTCAAATTTTGGATAACATTACCCTTAATTAACATTATACCTATTTACCTTACTCATATTTTAAATTATATAATTAGATTATTTAAATCTTAATAAACTAATTATATTGAATCTATGAAAACTTATATCTTATATTAAATCGATATATAGTATATATGAATGATCTCTTATATATATATATATATATATATATATATATATAATCCACATAATTTAGATAATCTTATAGGTTAAATATGACATTTATATTCCATCACCTGATTAGGCAAGCACATATTCTAATATTAACATCTTATTATTTTTAATATATACATATTATTAATAAGAATATTCACTTTCTATTTGACTATATTCTATAACTACTTTTAAATTATCATAATATACGATTATTAAATAATCTGAAATAATATATCTAATATTCTTACAACGATAAATGTATGCATCTTATAGATCAAAATTACATACTATATAACTATCTAAAATATTAAACCGATGTGAAATAGTATATTATCATGTACACGAATGTATATAATAGATATATATAGATTTTATATATAATTGCCAAATTATATTATGATAATGTTCTTATGAATAATATAAATTATTCTTAGTATATATTCTAATATCAAGCAATACGCTACGTACACATGAATACATCTGTCTTTTAAAACACGATTATAATATAAATGATATAAGCACCTCAATACAAACCTATGATATCACTTGATCTATATCACGGTGATATTCACGTTACGGTAATGTGAGTATCACGGCGATGTTGGATCACCGGAACAAACGCCCCGTAATGTTTAGAGTTATTAGTATGTTAATATGATCGGATCGATGAATAAGTTGGTCAAAGATTATATTACAAGCTATTAAAGCAATTCATTATGATACATTGACATGAGTCTTTGTCTAAAACCAGACAGTCAACATCCCATTTGACTGCTTCTGTCAAACTTCAATTCATAAAAAGAGAGAAACGTTACTTGCAAGCGATCCATGTGTGGAGGTGGAGATCATGTTGTCTTTAAGCTATTATTTTTATTTTTTTATTACTAAAAAAAAAGAGAATTTTGATTGTCTTTTCTGTTTAAAGATTCAAGAGTTGCCCACCTCCTTACCACATCCACAAACAACTAACGTTGTTTCAATCTCTAATTTCTTTTTTTATTTTTCACTATTATCGTTTTCACTATTAGGCCCGGTAATGAAAACTAGGCTTGCCTAGAGTCTCGTACTAACCTTTTTTTTCCTTTTAATCCACAAAATAAGATGAGGATTTTCAATACCAACTAACAACAATAGTAAAGGTAAGAACTGCATCCAATAAATATAATCATTCTTGAAATGTCAATATTAACCTATCCACTGCATGGTGCAATTGGAGACAAACCCCAACTATTAACTACATTCATTATTATTTGCTATAATGAAATTAATATATTTACGAATTTTAAGTTTCTTATCAGTGACGAAGGTAGCTGGGATTTATTTAATATCGTGAAAAAAGGGGGAAACAATCGCATAGAATTAGCGATAAGGAATTCGATGGGACCACAATATAAAAAAGGCCCAGCACAGTGCAACGGCTAAGTCGGAAAGAAAGTCAATGCAAATCCGCGGAAAGTGGTCCCCACATGCATGCAGCATGCCACGTGGACCAACGTGACGAATTGCGGCGTCACTGCGAATTTTAGTTTCTTTCTTTTTTTCCTGTTTGATTATTTCTCTTTTTCATTCATTTCATTTTATTTAGTACTGTTTCGATCAAGTTGGCTACAGAAAAACCTGGTTCGTCACGCGCCGTCTTAGCGTAGCCAACCTTTAAATATTTTATTTGATACTTAAGTCTTAACTTATAGTTTGTTTATATTGTTAGAAAATAATCCAAGATACGCGCCTTTGCGTCCTTTCCAATACCATTGTGGGAATCATGTCAATGAATTTTTCAATTAAGTATCCCAGAAAATGTATACGAAAGTTGAAATTTTGAATTTTCTCGCGACGCGTGAATTAATGGTCTCTAGATATAGCAGGCGGATTGCGGAATGATTTTTTTTTTCTATAGTCGTTATTGTATGTGTACCTAATGAACAAAACATGATCAAAGATCTAATTCATATCATATTCGAGATAAATAATCACCATCGTTTTCTTATATTTGTTATCCTCCAGGACACGCTTCGACTCTATTAGACATGCCCATGCACAGTTCATACGTTACAAAAGGAATTCCAACTTGCCTAGCTAATAATTAAAACTACATACGAATGAATAAAAATATATTTGAATAGAAAGATATATGTAATAATCCAGCAAATAATTAAAGACTGAGAAACCACAATAGGCAATAGCGTGTAAAATAAACAAGCTCATGCTTTTAATAGAAAGCTAAGCATCTCTCCTTTGACTCATTTTCGTTGCCTCGTTAGGAATATGAACAAGTGTGAACGTCCAAATAATAAAAAAAAATATTTTCTTGAACTCTTACTGAATAAAGACTACGTAAAAAATATACACATATAAGCTAGCTCAAGGTAAATATTATTTCCACTATTATTAAAAGGAAACGAAAATGAAATATCGTAAGTTTCCGCGTAGAAGAATTATTGAAAGAAAAAAAGATCATTTCTTTTTAATTATTAATTGTCTTATCTTCGAGGGAAAGATTTCTTCTAGTCACACCAGATTTTCACACCCCTTCTTCCTTTATGCATATACTAATACACCACCAAACCTTTATCTCAAGTTTTTCCCTTTTCTTCCCTTCAAATCTTTTCCTCTAAGCTTTTCATCACCTTCAGATAATATATATATATATTATATATATATATTATATATACATATATATGGATCATGGCCATCATCATCATCGTCAGCAGATTCAACACCACCATCATCAATACTCTTCAGCTGCTTCTATTGAAACTTCGGCCGCTGGTAATAACAGCGGAGATAATAGGTTTCCTCAATGGAGCTTGCAAGAGACGAGGGATTTCTTGATGATTCGCTCAGAGCTCGACCCTACTTTCATGGAGACCAAACGCAATAAGCTCCTATGGGAACTGATTTCTACGAGGATGAAAGAAAAGGGTTATAACAGAAGCCCTGAACAGTGCAAGTGCAAGTGGAAAAACCTAGTCACAAGATACAAGGTAATCTTCTTTTTTGGTGTAAATACATATACAGAATAAGATATATCTGCTTTTGACTGTGTATAACTTAAGGCTCATCTACATTAAATGCTTTTCTGGGTAAAAAGGTTTTAACTTATCGATAAAGCGACACATATTATTATCCATTGGATCATTACACCTAGCGTTCATACATACTGTAATTAGATTACATGCTTTGGTATAGGGATGCGAAACCATGGAAGACGAAGGTTGAGGCAGCAGTTTCCATTCTACAGCGATATGCAATCCATATTTGCCGCAAGAATGGAAAGAATGCTGTGGCTCGAGGCTGAGGGCGGCGCCGCCGCCGCCGCCACGTCAGATTCGAAGAAGAAGGCGGCAGCATCCTCGTCCGGCGGCCAATACTCCTCCTCCAACGAAGAGAGCGAATCTGAGCTAAAAGGGGTCGCAAGAAAGGGAAGAAAAATGACAAAGGGAAGAAGCACACATCAAACCACAGCAAACCCTATAAATCCCAGCAGCAGCGGCAACGATACGATTGTAATAAGCGCAATAAAGGACATGTTCGATGAGTACGCTAAGCAGCAGATGCAAATGGAGATTCAATGGTTGAAAGCTTACGAGGAGAGGGAAGAGGAGAGGAGAGTGAAGGAGATGGAGTGGAGGCAAACAATGGAGGCTTGGAGAATGAGAGGATGATGATGGAAAGGAGGTGGAGAGAGAGAGGAGGGGAGCAAAGGAGGGTTAGGGACGAGGCTAGAGCTGAGAAGAGGGATGCTCTTATTACAGCTTTGTTGAACAAGCTGCGAAGGGAAGAAGATCATTGAATCGTCTGCCTTTTTTCATTTGTTTTTATTTGTCGGGGAGAAAGGAAGAAAAGATTTGTTTTTTTTTTTTACCTTGAACATGGAACGTGGAAGGTTTTTTATTCTATTGCATACGACGATTGGGAGCTATTCGAAATCTTGGAGCAGAAGTAAAAGAGGGTACTTGATATTAAATTATTGTCTTTTAAGGCGGTAATTAATTAGCATTCACATGTTATGGGGTCATCATTGTACTATATAACAGATTTCTAGCAATAGATTTCGCAAGAAATTGTGTGATACACGTTTGGAGTTGGACTGAACTATTGACCAGACATCCAGCGTGTAATTCAACAGAAGAGAAAACATCACATGTTCGATGCAATGATGTAAGGAGTCGAAATTCGAATTTAGTCATTATATTATATAGTCTGGTTTACGAATGATAAAAGAGATCTGCATAGTGATCACTCCTACATAAAAAACAAAAGAATAACCTCAATATGTCATGGGGATGTAGCTCAGATGGTAGAGCGCTCGCTTAGCATGCGAGAGGTACGGGGATCGATACCCCGCATCTCCAATTATGTCGTTCCTATTTTTTTATAATTTATAACGATCATATGAAAAGTCGGTAAAATCTCATATAGAATGCAAGAAAAATATTACAGAAATGGAACGTTACTTTTTCTCGGCCTATGACGTAGTGGGAGGGATTTCTTTATTTATTTCGTTACGGTAGATAGTGTTTGACGAAGTTGGCGCCACTAGCAGTTAGCACGCCAACGGGCAAATATATTAATACAGAAGCCAATAAAAAGCTCCATGGCCGCCGAAAAACTAGGGAATAAAATATATAATATCCATACATAATTTATTCAACATCTAGATATTACCAATTCGCCTGGAGAACGCTGTCCTAATCGAAAGTCAACCCTTCCACTCTTAAAAACCTCCTCAACTGCAAACAGTCCGCCGCCACAGAAAAAATCAACTGACAAAAATGTCACCGACCACCGCCGCCCATCTCTCCTTATCCCTCCTCCTCTTCATCTCCGCCGCCTTAACCTCATCAGCCGCCGCCACCACGCCGCCGCCGTCCAACTCCACAACAACCGCCGCCGCCCCATCGTTAGACACTCACAACATATCCCAACCCCACATTACATTCACCAAACCCAACTGCCCAAGCAAGTGTGGGGCCCTCGCTGTCCCCTACCCCTCGGAATCCGGCCGGGCTGCGCCATCGCCGACTCCTTCGAGCTCAACTGCAGCAGCAGCAGCGCGGGCTCGCCGCGGGCCAGCTTCTTGGGGGAAAATCAAGTCTACGACATATCGGACAATCAGATGAGGATTTCCACCCGTGCGTCGATAAAGTGCCACGACGCAAACGGCACGACCGTTAGGGACAAACACGTATATTCCTTTCTTAACGGGACGACCTTTAGCTACTCGACGCTCAATAAGTTCACCGTGGTGGGGTGCGACGATTTTGCCCTCGTGGCGCCGCTCGACGGAAGGACTTTCGCGGGCGGGTGCTTTGCGCTGTGCTCGAGGGCCGAGGACGTCGTCGGAGGGTATTATGTTTTTTGATAGAGAATAATATGAGTCGTTAGATTATTGGCCAACCCTTTTTCTCTTACAGGAACTGCTCGGGCATAGGGTGTTGTCAGACGTCGCTGCCGCCGGGCTTGAAATCATATCTAAACAGCGTCGCGACCATAAACAATCACACACATGTAAGAACACACTTCAAACAAGGATATGCAGGTAGGGTGGACATTTAAGGATGCGTTTGGTTTGTGGAATTCTGTTGGGAAAAGAAAAGGGAAAGATGTAAAGGTTTGACTGTTGAAGCGCAAAGTATCGTTGTACGATGCGTTGTCTTAGTTTTCCGACATGGTTTCCACCATGAGGATGCGTTTGGTTTGCAGAACTCGATTAGGAAAAGAAAAGAAAAAGGGGAAAAAGTACAACGATCTAAGCGAAGAGAGTATCGTTGTTCGATGCGTTAACCTACTTTTCCCGCACGAATTCCGCATGCCAAACGCACCCTAAGAGACAGGGAAATTTTATTCAATTGTGTTTAGAGGAACACAAATAAACTCGATGGTATACCTTAATGGTTGGGAGGATGGATTTCCGAGAATCAGGGCAACCAATTAAAAAATGAGTAGAAATATATAATGTATAATTTCTCAGCTTAGAAAATAGAGTTAATGAATAAACAAAATCAGAAAAACTGTATTTTTATGTTGAAGATGGCCTAACCATGCATGCACATCTCAGGTTTCTTCCTTCGATAGATGCGGCTACTCCTTCTACGGCGATCCCGAACAATTTGCTTTCCGCGGAGTGATGGACTTATCAGATCCCAACTTCGCAGAACGCATACGTACGAACGTGACGGCCATAGTCGACTGGGCTATCGGGAACTCGACTTGTGCACAAGTCGACAAATCCCCGACCTATGCGTGTAAGGGCAACACCACTTGCGTCGACTCGAACACGGGCTTGGGAGGGTATAGGTGTAAATGCCGCGACGGATACCAAGGCAACCCTTACCTCGACCAGGGATGTACTGGTAATAATAAACGTTATTACTACCAATGCGTTTTATCGCATTTTCATCGCCATGTTTTCGTGGCGTTCGTATAGACATCGACGAGTGCGCCGACCCGAGCTCAAACAACTGCGTGTGGAAATGCAAAAATACCCTCGGGAGTTACAGCTGTCATTGCCCGAACGGCGAGCATGGGGATGGTAAGAGAGGCAGCCAAAGTTGTCACCCAGACAGCACTCAGTTCCCCGTCCTAAAGGTCAGTTTAGGCCTGGGATTTGGGCTCTTGTCGGCGGCGATCGCCTCGACTTGGCTATACCTAACCTTCAAGAAACGAAAGCTGTTAAAGCTCAGGGAAAACTTCTTCAGACAAAACGGAGGATTGCTACTAAGGCAAAGGTTGTCCTCCTTCTCCGAGGAGGCCATCCCATCGACTAAAGTGTTCAGCGCCGCAGAGCTCGAAAAGGCCACAGATAACTACTCGGCCGACCGAATTTTAGGCTCGGGCGGGCACGGGACGGTCTACAGAGGAACCCTAACGTCGCCGGAAAATCGAGTCGTGGCCATAAAGAGGTCGAAGATCGCCGCCGCCGAGGAGGAGGAGGAGGAGGGCGGCCATCAAGTTGAGCAGTTCATCAACGAGGTGGTGGTCCTAGCCCAGGTGAACCACCGCCACGTGGTCAAGCTCTTGGGCTGCTGCCTAGAGACCCAAGTGCCTATGCTTGTCTACGAATACGTACCAAACGGGACACTCTACGACCACCTCCACGGCGTTCGGCGAGGACAGGCGTGGCTGAGCTGGGATAGCCGCCTGAGGATCGCGTCTGAAGCCGCCGGCGCGCTGTCCTACCTCCACTCGGCGGCGGACGCGCCGGTCATCCACAGGGACGTGAAGTCGGCGAACATCCTCCTCGACGAGAGCTGCGCGGCGAAGATCGCCGACTTTGGGGCGTCGAGGGTGGTGGCTTTGGACCAGACGGCGGTGACCACCATGGTTCAGGGGACGCGCTGGGCTACTTGGACCCCGAGTACTTCCACACGAGCCTTCTGACGGAGAAGAGCGACGTCTACAGCTTTGGGGTGATGCTCGCCGAGCTGATGACGGGGATGAGGCCGGTGGACATGGGGCGGAGCGCGGAGGAGCGAAACCTGTCGACGTGCTTCGTGGCGGCGGTGAAGGAGGATAGGGTTTTCAGATCTTGGATCCGAGGGTGGTTAGGGAGGGTTCCTTCGAGCAGCTGCAGGCGATGGCTGGGCTTGTGAAGAGGTGCCTGAAATTGAACGGCGAGGATAGGCCGACGATGAAGGAAGTGGTGATTGAAATCGAAGGTTTGAGGAATTCTGCCAAGCATCATCCATGGGCTCGTCAAGCTTCGGTGGTGGGTGGTGATGATGAGGAGTGTGTTGGGTTGACGTTGATGGATATTTATTCGGGTCGGGCGCCTTCGATGGATCTGTATACGGTTCGGATGAGCACTGGTGGGTTTTCGGGTCAGTACAGTCCGAACAGTGACCCGAGCCAGATCTTCCCTGCCGATAGTCCTCGATGATCGATCATGGCAATACTAGCCAGCTTTTCGTTCTATGTATGTATGTGCAAATATATGTGTGTGTATAACTGAATAAGTATGTGTTGTAAATGTGAATTTTCTATTTTCGATTAAAATAATATATTCCAGTACCTGAAAAAAAACCCTACGACGGCCAGGTTCTGAACCGGATTTTCGAACCGGACCGGAAATTTTAGTGGTTAAGTTTAGAACCGGTATAAAATCGGAATCAAACCGGAGTTAAAATATATTTAAATTTTAAAAATATATATTTTATGAATAAACTCAAGCAAATTAAATAGAAAATATGCATGTTTTATGAAGTTTTTTGACATTATAGTTTTATTAAATTAAGAGGCAAAATTAATAAAAGTAAATTGTGTGGGATTAAAAATTAATTATACTAGGGGTGTGAAGTATTAAATCCATAAATTTGGGGGTCAAAATTAAGTAGAAGGAAAATATTGGATTGATAAGTTAATTACAAAATAAAAGTAAAATGTGGCCGATGAAATTCTAATCCGTATTCATTGAGAGTCTCACCCGTAGACCAACCCACATTTCTATAATATTTTCCGTTTTGCCGAACTTATTAAATTTATTTCGTGTTTCTTTTTTTTTTTTTAAATTAGAACAAGACGGGACCGGGATCGGACCGGATTTTTGACCTGTCCGGTCGGAACCGGCCAAAACCGGCCAGTCCGGTCCGGTCTTCAAAACTATGACGACGGCTATATAAAGGAGCTGCAGCACTCCTCTGCCGACCTCCACTACAGTCAGTCATCTTCTCGTGCTAACCTAATTATCTATATCCGTCGAGACTTCGGAAGCTCTTCAATTGGTCATTTGTATTCGTGACGAATACAAATCTGATGACGAGCTTATGAACGATGCTGCT
>JAPQWV010004528.1:0-29045 GCA_027422505.1 Craterostigma plantagineum
CCAATCAACCTGCCATGAATTATTACTTTATATATCTGTAAATTCTGGAATTGTGCATTTACATGAGAGCTACTGTCTAGTAAACCAATAGTTTCCATGAAACTAATATACAACATGAAAATTGAAATCCCAAGAATCCTTATTTCAGAATATGCATATATACACCCCCAAATCCCTGCTTTCGAAATCAATCATCATTCGAGGCGAATGCGTTCGAAAGAAATGCAGAATATGAAATCAATCATTCAATCATCACGACTTGCTTTTGTTGCTTATCAGCGTAGGCGTAACGCTTATGATGCCTATCAGAAAGCGTAGCAATAGATTGGAAATCGTAAGAGGTCGCCAACCGATTGCAGCTCGCCGAGCGCAATTCCAGCCTATTTACAAATCCCATGAAATCGTTTAGTTACAAATTCTCATCCTAAAATGGTCGAAAAGAAAGCAGCAGAAGCAAATACATCCCTAACAGTGCGAAAGCGGCGGGAATCAGGCCAATGACAGTCGCGAAGAAGAAAGTATGGTAATGAACATCGACGATCGGCGAAGCAACGTTTGTGAATGTGTTAGGGAGGGCCGGCGTCACTCTGAGGAGAGCATGTAGTTAAGAAGGCTCTCGCGCCTTTTTGCCACCTAATGTATGAAAACATATGATTACCAAGATTTAAAAAGAAACTCAGTGCTGTAATGATTTGGGAATGAATAGTGTATCACCTGGGCTTGAAAGAAGGTTAGTTTATCAGCCCATAAAGAGAAGACGAGTGGGCGACCGATGATTTTGGACAAGAAATAGCAAGAGGAAGCGCCCGCCGTAGCTGCAAAGACGACGAGCGATACGCCTTTTAATACGCCGAAGAGCGCACCAGCGAGCAGAGACATGAAGACGGTTCCTGGGATCATGAATGTCTGCAAAAGATGTATACCAAGCAGTATCCTATGAGGACTTGCGCTGTGTATCGCTTGAGTAGCTCTCCAATTGTCTCTGTTGAACGAAAGGAATTGCGAAATTCAGACCAGTTTTCGATGATGGAACAGTCTTATTACAAATGGAGATCCCATTTGCGGAATCTCAACATTACAAAAGGTTTATATTCAGATGACTTCATAGCTGAAAACACTCAGCTTTGAGCACAATCAGAGCACCATTTACATACCAAAAAGAAGGAAGGATCAAAATAGCAATACAATGCAATACCTGAGCAATTGAAGATCTTCTAAGGAACGTGGAAGCTTCAAGAAGCTGTAATCAGATGCGGGCATGGTCATATACACCACAGACAATCCAAACACAAATCCCAAAACGACGCCGCAGCCAACCAAAACCTCCCAAATCGACAAAGGGAACTTCCTCGATCTAACGCTCTCGTTCAATTCAGGCGCCACGCTACTCGCATTAACCTCCATTCTATCAACGAAATCGGCAATGGGTATCGTTAATTTCCCCTACCCTGTTTCTGGTTCTCAAAAGCAATCGCCTTTCTTCGATAACAATTGCAGGAAATATGTCACATACGCATTATAGGACAATACAAAGATCTATATCATAAGCTACACATTTGCCTTTCTTCTTCCGATTAGAGAGATAGAGAGATTGATGAGCATTTATCTCTTCAGCTACGACGATTTTTCCTTTGGGTGCACGCAGACACCTCTCTCTCTCTCTCTCTCTCTCTCTCTCTCTCTCTCTCTCTCCTATTTGTTTGTTTATGAAGAATTTGAGGGAAGTGTCGTTGTCCTTTGTGACGCCGCGCGATGATGAAATATTCGTATCGTATGGGCGCAAAATCCATAAATCACAAGTTGGGAAAGGCGAAAGAAGGAAGGCATCATTCTATTGGATTTCCTTATCCCACTTTTTACGTTATTTTATAATTTAATAACGTGAGACAATTATAGAAAGGAAATGGCCAACTAAACTAACACATCATTAACTTAATAATTTAGTAAATTAATGATCACATTTTGCAAAATTCCATCTGCTCAATGTGCGGAAGAAAAGCGAAGACAGGCTGTATAATATAGTCCGTCATGTGACTATGATTGTAATTGCACATGGAATTTAATTGTCTTCTTCTTTGTTTGTTTATTTATTTATTTTTATATGGATAATAACCTGCGACTTTACTTCATTTGTTTTGTTACCAGCGGCTATAGATGGGGGACAAATGAAGAGACGAACTTATCACACAAATATCATTTATTTTCATTCTAAAGTAACGTGCGCTTTATATACACGTTTAGGCATATAATATAACACGATGGCGTGCGAACAAGCGCTATTAAAATATCATGGCATATGGCATACTCATCATTGTCTCCCAAATATAAAATAAATAAAGCACAAGCATCATATGCTGTTTGTAATTGTAGTTTGACAAGCATTTGAAATCTATTACGAACAAAAGCTTTCTACGAGAAATAACATCGCCACAAAGAGTCATTATTGCACAAATTATTTACACGCCCATACTCACACAAAAGCTGTTTCTTTCGATAGGCTTACTACATCTCTCAGTTTCTCCTCCTCTTCTTCTTCTTCTCCTCTCTCCCATACCTATTCTTCAACTGCAATTTTTGTTTCAACAAAAAACAAAGCAATCCCATGTAAGAAAATTGACCAAGAAATCGACGAGGTTGAATGAATTCCTCACCATGATGATCAAGATTCGAACAAAGACTGCGACGAAATCAGAGAAGAGTGTAAGAGCATGCTTCACATAGTCAAGGTTCCCAAGGTGTGCTTCTTCGATTATCGCCTGAGTGTCGTATATTATGTAGCCTACAAACACCATGAGACCAAAGTAGAGCTGCAAGAAAAAAGAAAGAAAAGCAGTAAGTTTCAGTTTTTACTGAACTTGCAAATATGATATGTCTGTGAGCTTCCATACCTGGAAATTGAAAGCTGCCATGGAATCGCCGAAGATCGAAGATGCAAAGCGAAGCCACAGCATAATCGAGAGACCCGAAGAAAGGAAAGCTCCCAAGTATAAGTACTCCCTACGCTTTGCTACCATTGCAGCTGCCGAGAAACAGGCAAAAGCTAAAGAACAGCCAACGAAAGCGCCGAGGAGTATGCTGCAATGATCAGGAAGAACATATACGATGGGTTAAGTGACAGCAGTTATTATTAAACAATAAGTCCAAAAGCAAAATCTCAGGGATGAAAAATACACACCTTGGATCGAAGTCGATGGCGAGCTTTATCAGAGGACCGATTGAGGCGCCTTGGAGAAGCGCAGACGCCATAAGAAGTGAGACCCTCTTTTTCTGCTTGGAACGAAGGCTGATAATGTGATTGCTAACAAGAAAGAACAAGATTGTTCGGTAAGAATTTGATTATAATACCTCTTGGTGAGTAGGCGTGGAGAGGAGCAAGGCAGTGATAAACATGAATCCAAAGGTTGTAAGGAATCCGCCGATGTGCCATAGTACGTGAAGGTAAGAGCCCACTGCTGATGCTACCAAAGCAAAGCATAGAGACAAATAAACCTGTAAAATATCACAAGGCCCCATTTATTCATTCCTCTGCAATCACGACGAATTATAAGGCAATTTTACGATATTGAGCTGCAATTGCAGACGAAAATGGACAAAATGAAACAACCCATCATGATCACCAAGCTCGTAAAACCCAGATGGTAAACTAACTCAAAGTGACGTGCAGCTCAAATTCCAACCCAGAAAGAAAGGAAAGTTTCCACCTTTTTCAGATGGGTTTGGACGACGGGCGAGATATGACGGAGATTCTTGAGGGAATCGTAGCTCCTCCATCCATTGCCGCGAGATTCGAAGAAAGATGCGAAGGCTTCCATTGCGTTTCTTGCGATGACTTTTGTGTATTTACTCTTTGCTAGCGAGTGACCATCTGCTATATATATGTTGTTTATTGTATAAAGTCGCACACACACTAGAGCGTGAGGAATTCGAAAATTGGAATTTGTACCGCGAAGTTTCTTCGAAGTTACCTCATATTTGCCCTTTCCCCTTCCATTGTCATTTAATTATAAACTAGTTGACCATACTAAGGTCTCGTCTCCGATGAAGTCATCGGAAAGGTATCATTCTTGCACCGTTATATTATTACACAACTTGCATAATATAAATAAAATCCTCAACTAAGAACTAGGTTATATATATGTATATATATCGATGATGATGATGATGATTGTTGGAGCACCATTCACAACGCCAAAGCCGAGTCAAACAATTAGATGAATGCATAAAGATTACATTTTTATTGACTTGGACCGAAATATTGCACACACCCTTTTCTTGAATGGGCATTCATTCGTCTACAAGAAAAGAAGCCGAATCTCATGGTCACTGATAAGCGTGATTCACACAAGTAAAAAACAACAAAAAACAACAAAACATTTCTCCAAATAATACAACGATCCTATCCACACACAAATGAAGAAACGACCATAGTAAAACTAATTGCACAAAATAAGTTCGAAGTTAGAACCATCAAAATACATACACAATTATCTCTCTTGGCTACAGGTATTTGAAAAAACATAAATAAAAATCTCACCATCTCTTTCCATGCTGTTATTCGTTTATGATCACAATGATTCGGGACTCATGGAAGGTCTGATTCTCGACGGCATCTGCTGCAAGAATCTCCCGCCAAACTTTGGGGGCGTAATCGACATTTTATCCAAAGAACAATCGAAATCATCGTCGCCCTCGCTGTCTTCTTCGCTTCCATGCTGTGGTATGTCTATACCATTTTCATGAGCTTCTGCAATATCTTCGTCGTCGCTCGTGCAGCAGTCCTCGCCATCGTCTTCGTACGTGCTTCTCACCATTGACCAGTATATGTAATTTGGACGGATGAATCTGATAGGGGATTGCAAGAACAAAATTGAGTAATTAAACGAACATCTTCATTGTTCGAGGGTAGTTTGGTAAGTATGAGCAGACGAGAGTTTAACAAGTAGTACCTGTCGCACTTCCTTAATAGGCATGGATCAAATGGGAAGAACATGTCAAGTGCACCAAATGCCTGGAAATGGTCAGATTCCTCAATGTTGTTGTAGCTCAACTCTCGGAGATCCGTGAATAAGTGATTTGCCGTTGATAAGTGGAGAAACTCATCGACTATCGAGCGCAGGCAAACCTGCAAGGAAAAGTAAGCTAAGGTGAGGAATTCTCGAAATGGTTTTCTTTCTTGAGGGAAAGTGAATGCTAACGAACTGATTCACGCCATGGGAAATACCTGCAGTGGTTTCAAAGGATGCCCAAGAATGCTCACGATGGGCATGTCGAGTAGCTTGCGCTTGATTTCGGGCACAGTGAGCATTTGTCTCATGCGAAAGCAAAGAACATACATTATGGCCTGCAACACAATTAAAAGTTTATTTAGAATGGAAACTAGGGAGAAAGAGACGATAGAAGCTGTGGAGCGAAAGGAGGAAAAGGGAATGCAGTAACAGAATGCAGAATTTAATGGCTATATTATTTGGCAAAAAATAGAACTATATCAATATTGCGGCGGAGATACTTCAGAGTAAGCTAGACCTGGCATCCAGCATAAAAAACTTTATGGGCTTTAGGATTTGTTTTGCCACTCTGCCCATGGTTCTTGCAGTAAAGGAAACAAAAATTCACGACCCTGAACCATCGTGTCAAGGAGATCAAAATCAAGCAACAAAATGGACTATATTAATCTTGGATTCTTTATTTTAGAAGGACATATGCAAAAGAACAATATTACAGACCTTTCAAGCATCGATTCTACGAGCGAGGCTGAAACAAATTTTGCACGAGACAAATAACTGGCAAGATAGGCAACAGCACTCAATCTGTGAAATAATGTAGAATACTTCAGTATCATGTTGTAATACATGATATGCTAAAGTAACTGATAAGCATGAAGCAAAATGTATAATCAGATCATTTTTTTTAAAGATTATGATGCCTTTGCCAAATTTGAGAGAAGACTGACTATAGGAATGTTATACATTCAACAGCAGAAAAGATATCCATAAACATAGTCAATAAAACATCAAAGCAGGCACTGGTGAATGGTATGGTATAAATCAGGCAGCTACCTGCGTTCAGCATTTGGGCTGCTCACAAAGACATCTACGAGTAAACTAGCAAACATTTCTCCGCATTGCTCAGGATCCAATGAACATGCGTAAAACAGGACGAACTACAAAACAAGAACATATTAGAAAGTGAAGATTGACCAAACATTGTATTGGATGCAAGTTCAAAACATCAGAAGCCAACAATGACAAGTAACAAACATCCAAATACAATAAGGCATCAGACTCGAAAAGGTCTGCAGAAATTACCTGTGCAAATTTTGACTTGTGTGCTGTCAAAATGGTCATTTGAAATGAACTGAGGAGGGTTTAAAAAACCTGAAGCGCCATTGAAATAAGCGTTCAATACCTGAAGCATCAACCAAGAAAAATGATAGGAAAATAATTTACCTGAGCCAAACGATTAGTCTCATGGCAACATTTGAGGTGTTCTAAAGTAAGCACCATC
The DNA here is from genome assembly GCA_027422505.1 of Craterostigma plantagineum. Classification (NCBI taxonomy): domain Eukaryota; kingdom Viridiplantae; phylum Streptophyta; class Magnoliopsida; order Lamiales; family Linderniaceae; genus Craterostigma; species Craterostigma plantagineum. Next base: position 6,505 of record JAPQWV010004528.1, read on the forward strand.
AGGCTATCTAACTTTTCAGCAACTAAATTTCCACTAAAGAATCGTCGTATTAATCATCTCTCGTAAGCTGCAGACAGGCAAAACCAAACATGGACAAACAATATTATTCATAACGGGGTGGCAAGCATGCAGAATATTTGTGATGACAATGCGTTGTGTCCATGCGACCAAAATATACCACTCTGATACAAAATTAAACTTCAATATAAGGAAAGTAAATAAAGCGTCTTAGTTTGTCTTCTCTAAAGAAGAGTAATCAGCACCTCTGTTGAATCTTCCTCAATATGGTCATTTTGCCCTTCAAAATCTTCCAAGTCCATATCAAAGATGCCCTTCTGAAAATCATCATCCAAAATCTCATTCCAATGAATTTCAACCTGTGATAAAGCCAGAACACATTATGGAACGCTGAACCTTCACAAAGATATCACCAATATTGCACTAACTTACATCTAGTTCCACCAGTCTATCCACAATCGAAACAAGCATTGTGCGTCCAAGCAGTTTGCCCATCACACCGCATTCCAGCCTCAACATATTCTCTACATATATCACCTGACACTGCAGCTACAGCATAAAAACTATCAGCAGCTGGCAAAGGTAAACATAACGCATTGATAATTTAATTCATATCCAAATGCAGTTTTAGTTATATCAAAATTTGGTATGACCTACAAATATATGCAGTCAACAATAGATAACATAACAAGTAAACTTAATACACAAGTCATGTCTTACAGGTTTGTCAGAGTATATATTTGGCATCCTACTCCTGACTATCGCCTGCAATCTCAGAGGTGAAAGAGGGACCAAATTGCTGATGTTTTCCAAAGTAAAATGAATACGATCCAGAACTTGCTTCTTCTTAGTCAGACTGACAAATTGTAGCTGCCTCTGCATATCCACACTATAAGAGCCAGAAAATTTTGATGCTGGTGGCATGAAATTGACAACAAGCATCTCCAAGCACACATCAAGAAATTCTCCATTTGAAGAAGCCTAAAACAAGAGCGTAAGAAAAACAACAAACATTTGTTTAAATATGCCAGCAATAAAAACAGATCCCACCACCAAAGCATACCAGTAAAACGAGAAACTCTACCAATGCATCCATCACATCAGTACAGTAATCCCAAAGGTTCATGGCAAGTATATGAAAGTCAAAAACTTATCAAAATAATACATTACGGACATCCTACTCTTTAAGGGTGCACATGTAAAGTAACTCACAGATGATAGCATTTTCTGATGGTATTTAATGTCAATACAAGAAATGGCGCTAGTAACAGCGTTCAAACACGTCTGCAAATAATTAACAACAAAAATTATCCAAAATCACTGCACACAAATGAACGCGCTGTTGGTATTTAACAATAAAAAGTGAAAAATTTACCACAAGAAGAGCAACATCCTCAACCTCTAGACACTCTTTACGGTGCATCACCGCGGCAAGTTGTTCATAAAAATCACAATCACCCTGGGACAATCATATAGAAAGAGAGAATTCATTAGTTCTTTTTTCTTGCGGCATGCGTGATAAGAAGATTCTACAGCTGACAAAAAAATATACTGCTTTGCAGAAAATAGTTCTTCATATACCTTCTTTTTAGCTTCAAGAGCTGATCTGACATGATAATCCAGCTCAGAGTCAGAAAAATTCGGCTCATCCGTATCAGGTAATCCCATATCTATTTCCTCACCAATTCCTTACCCTGAGCTACCTCGAGCTAACTACAAAAAAGATCGAAACGACGCGTAATTAACGAAAAACAAAACAAGCATATCAAATAGTCGGAGATAAAAAGTTTTTCCACAGAAAAACAATGATATGCATAAAATCAAACCCAAGTAAGATTCTATCTCCACCGTGGTTTGCTTCTCGATAGTTTTCGGCGTTATCCGGCGAGCAACAACGTCTACAATTGCCCCGACGGCTCAGAGTTTGAGGAGAGGAGACAGCTTTTTCACAGAGGGTTTTGAAAAAGGCTCCTACACTTTCGAGTGGTCTTCTACGCATTTAAATAACACTGATTCTCATAAATGGCTTTTCTTTTCCAACTTATTACGATGGGCCTTGATATTGGGCCATTATCCTCTTATAATATTGGGCCTATTGCGGCCCAATCCAGAAGAATTGTTATTCTTGGGCAAATCGGGTAAATTACCTTAAACGAATATTCTTCAGTAAGAGGGATGAGCTGTATGTTAAAGACTGATTTGTTTGATAAAAGTTCATTTACCCAATAATATTAACAAGGAACTCAGAAGATTAGGAAAAGCTCGATCAAGTTTTGGAGCTGAAACGATGACGATTTCTTCAGCTGACCGCGATTCATTGGACTCATCAAGCAGGTAATATCCCGTGCATGCAATTTGTTTCTGATCTCAGATGTCTAATTCTTTTTCATTGCTTCGGACGAATGAATCATCATAGTTTGCTGTCTGTGTTTTCCGATGGTTCATTAGTGGATGTTCGTGTGGAATCATGATTGTTCAAAGTTGTCTGATCGTTTCTGTTGTTATTGATTTCCATTCTTGGAGTGACATTCGTTCTTGGTTATACTTTCTTCCATGGTTGGGTGGCTTGTACGTCTCATTTGCCGTGTTGTTTAGGACATTGGATGCTAAATCTTAGGTATAGATGTGATTATTTTCATTGTTACTCTGCATGTTGGTTGTTCCATTTATCGAATGTTTCATCCTAGACCAATAATTTTGGGGCTGTTTGTCTTTTCTGCTGATCGCTGAGCTAGTAGCTATATCTGCATACATATGTTGGTGTTTCATAAGAAGACAAATAATAAATGAATCAATGATACTATGCTAGTACGTCGTTCTTTGAAGCCCTTGAGTTGCTGTCCTTATTAATATTTTTATGCAAGGAGCCTCAACTTCTTTGTTGTATCATCTTACTTTAATAACTTAAATAGTGTGTTTTCTTGTTTAGTTCTCTGTTGCAAGTTGCTCCACTCGAAGCAGTTCTATTTGATGTCGATGGGACATTGTGTGATTCAGATCCTCTTCACCACTATGCTTTCCGTGAAATGCTTCTAGAGGTGATATGCTTGCACATAATTTGTTCAAGTTCCTCATTCCTTTGCTCCAGTTCGAACCATTGATTACAAAAGTCTGTGCAATATGTGAGGCAAATATGGTTCTTTTCTGTTGATCTGACAGATTGGATTCAACAATGGTGTTCCGATTGATGAAGAATTTTTCGTCAAGAACATTGCTGGAAAACACAACGAAGATATAGCCCGTGCCCTTTTCCCCAATGACCAGGAAAGGGGTCTCAAGTTTTGTGAGGACAAGGAAGCAATGTTTAGGAGGTGTTTTTCTTCTCCATTCCCTTTCTTAAACTCCCTCTGTAAACACTTAACTGGCACACGCCCTAAAATCAAGTGATTGTGGCACATGCAGGATCGTCAAGGACAAATTGGAACCTGTAAAAGGCTTATACAAGCTTACGAAATGGGTCGAAGATCGTGGATTGAAACGAGCTGCTGTTACCAATGCTCCTAAAGAAAACGCAGAGCTGATGATAAAGTTGCTCGGACTCTCTGACTTCTTTCAAGCTGTTATTCTTGGAAGCGATTGCGAACGTGCAAAGCCATTCCCAGACCCTTATTTAAAGGCACTTGAAGTTCTGAAGGTGCCGAAAGAGCACACTTGTGTATTCGAGGTTCGATTCGTACACCATCCCACCTAAATTTTTTTCACTCCTTTTTATTACATCGTACTTGAAGTTCCAACCAAAGTTCGATTCAAAGATAGGTGTAGTCCCATCTACGTCTTTAGTTTTTTGTTGATTTTCTTGCCATTTTCTTCAGGATTCTGCTTCAGGAGTCAAAGCTGGGGTGGCGGCTGGTATGCCTACGATTGGCATAACGACAAGAAATCCACCACAAGTTCTAATGCCAGCAAATCCCACTTTTCTCATCAAAGATTACGAAGATCCGAAGCTATGGGCCGCCATTGATGAGCTTGACCGATTTGGGAAGGCCGATTAGCAAAAGCGTGTATTGTTTTACGATTGGTAACTTGATTATTACTAAGGTATGCTTGGCATACTATGTTTTAGTTCAAATAAGGTGTTGTAGTGGGGAAAAAAAACAATACAGATAGATAGCCCTGGAAAAATAACTATTGCTGGGCTGTGAAAGTTTATAGGCCCCGTTTACTTGGCAAGATAAGCCAAGATAAAGATTAATTTATCCAGTATAATATTGTTTGGTTTTCAACATAGCATTTCTGATAAGCCCGCTACAATACAAGGCCCGGTACTGTAATCCAACGAATGGAAGATAGATAATACAAGGGTTTGGGCCGAGATAAGTGGCTTTTTAATTAAAATAGGGTTTTTTTTAACCCAAATTCGATAAAATAGGGTTAATTTGATGGAAATTAATAAAATCGAGCAAAACGTGGCTATTAGACGCGACGTCGCATCTATTGGTAGCGACGATGAGGTGGAAATTAATAACCATCGCGAAAATACAGGTGGGCCCGGCTGGGCCCGCAAGCCGGGCCCGCATATGGCCCGCGTCGCAGTTATTGGACGCGACGTCGCGTTTAATAAGCGCGACGTTTGACCTAGACACAGTAACGACCACTAAACCCACTAACGACCCACTAACGACGGCCCATACGATAATGGGTCACCGTCGCGTTTAATGGACGCGTCGTCGCGGCTATTGCCCGCGACGTCGCCTTTAATAAATGCGGCTTTTTCCCCTATTTTAAACCGCTCGATTTTCGATTATCAATTCATAAAATTTCATACATATCCAAATGGTGTCTAGAAAAATTCAAATAGTTGTTTATTATGGCGGTGAAATCATACACGGATCAAACACCATACAATATAGTCTTCAACCCGTCGGTTATCGACGAATTCGTCGCGATACCAATTTCGAGCAATTTCTTAGTATGTTGTACGACATGACTTCTGTCGACAGCAATGCTTTCTTTTTAATCGTTCGTGCGAAGAACGAATACTATCAACACTCACAACTGTATCATAATCTCCTGCTATTGTCTAGTGATGCCGACCTGGCATACTTCTTGGATCCCGACAACGAGCTCGATTACATCGAGGTCTTTGTCGAGGCAACCGAAATCGTTCAGTCCAAGCGCAACGTATATCCTCCCGACGAGTACACGAATCCCGCGCCGAGCTTTTCGATTCCTGACATTGCTTCAGTTACTGAAGGATTGACGAATATTTCGTTTGCCCCTGACGAAGATATACCTTCGAGCAGCCGTTGCGTTCCTATTAGTTCGACGGTGGCGCAGCCTGAGATCGATCACGATGCCGTCCAAGATGACGTCAGTGACTCTGAAGCCGATGACGAGGGTGGGGCACTAGACGATTTGCCAGATCCCGCAAATGCCGATGATGAAAATGACGATGAACCAATGCCAAGTGAGCTAGAAGAGAATAGAGCATTATACCAGTCGGTGCCGTTTAATACCTCTTATCAAATGGCTCCCACAGAAGCTGACGAAACTGGTGGTGATTTTTACGACACGGACGATCCCGCATTTTACGTAGGTATGACGTTTAATAGCAAAGAACAATTAAAATGTGCTGTTAACGATTACCATTTGAGGGTTGTTAGACGTGAGTACCACGTGACCGAAAGTAACAGAACTGCATGGAGCGTGAGATGCAACCACAACGATTATTGTAACTGGACACTGCGAGCAGTCTTCAAATCGAATTTTTTTTTGGAAGGTGACGAGATACGGTGGACCGCACACATGCTTCACGCACGAGTTGGCCAGCACCCATCGTAATGTTTAGCGTACTGAAATCGCGAGAATATTAATCCAAACGGTAAAGAACGACCCACAGTATTTACCTAAAAACGTGCAACAGCTCGTAAAAGATACCTTTGGGTACGATATTCCGTACATTCAAGCATGGCATGGACTCAAGCGAGCAAAAGAGATTGTTTATGGTACTTGGGAAACGTCAATTCAACAGCTTCCTATATTCATGAAAGCGTTGCAACGATACAACCCCGGAACGGTGGTGAAGTGGTGGCATCTTCAAGACATGTCTGGAGTGAAAAAATTCGGGTATGTATTTTGGGCATTCAGACCTTGCATTGACGGCTTCAAGCATTGTCGTAGAGTGGTCTGTGTCGACGGTACGCACTTGTATTCGAAGTACAAGCAATGTTGATTGCATGTGCACTCGATGCAAATCAGAAAATTTTTCCACTTGCGTTTGCCATCGTTACAACCGAAAGCTTACATTCTTGGAGTTGGTTCTTGAACTTGCTTAATGTTCATGTATTGGAGGGACAAGCGGTATGCCTAATTTCAGATCGCCATCCAGGTATTTGTTGGTAAAAATTAATCCTGTTGTTGATTTTTTTTCTTTTACTACAATTATTTCATGTTACCTACGAACTGTAATTTAGGTTTAGTGTCCGCAGTAGAACAGCTCGACGCTTACAGGTCTCCAAACGGAGTGCATCGTTACTGTTTACGTCACGTCGTATCAAATTTTAACAAGGAGTTCAAAGATTGTGACCTAAAGAAATTGTGCCACAGAGCAGGGATGGCGCATACGGTGCAAAAATTCGAACGGATCATGGAGCATCTTAAGGGTCTGCGTAAAGAAGCATATGATTGGTTGTGCGAGATTGATCGAGAAAAGTGGACATTTGCTTACGATGGTGGGCTTAGGTGTGGTTCAATGACGACGAACATCTCAGAAGCGCTTAATGGTGTGTTCAAAGGGGCTCACTTACTGCCTCCAAAAGCGATAGTCGACTTCAGCTTCCATCGATGTTCCGCATACTTTCGTGATAGATATCAACAAGCAGCTGCGGCAATGGAGAGTTCTGAAACCGAATGGACTCCTTATGCGTAGAGGATGTTTAGTGACTGGTCAAATGCCTCGTTCGGGCATTTCGTAACTGCATTTGACCCTCGAATGCAAACAGCAGAGGTGTATACTTCTTCATCGGTGACTCAAAGAAAACACGTTGTGAACATTCAAAGAAGAACATGGACGTCGAGCTGCCGCTGGAGTCGGGGAACAAAACCGATCCCATGAGTAATAGCGCATATGCACGTGCCCGCTGATCGACCTCATAATCTGAGCTGTGATCATCGATCTCGTTGGCTTCTAGCCAGTCTGCAAATTTCCTCAGCGACACCTTCGTCCCGGTGTACGCCCCCACAGCAGGTCTGTAACCAGTCAGCTCCTCTAAGTACTCGAGCCACTGATCCTGCGTCCTGTGCTGGATAACACCACTGACCGAGTGACCATCCACGGGGAGTCCCCACAGCACACCGACGTCTTCAAGAGTGATGGTGGCCTCACCCACAGGCAAGTGGAACGTATACGTCTCCTTCCTCCACCTCTCTACGAGGGCCGTGATCAAGTGTGGATCTAACTTCTGAGATCCACAACTATACACACCGTAGAAGGACATAGTATCCAACCTCTCCAGAATACGACCATGCAACCGCACCGGTCGTGAAAGCTTACCCATACGACACTCTCCAAACCCCTAACGGTCAAAGGCGTGTCGAGGGCACTATCGGCGTTGGATAGTACATCGTTACAACGATGACTATCCTGAAATATCAGAAGTGATCTGTCGATCGGACCATAATATTCGTACGTATCCATCCTAAATTAGCATTTCAAAGTCAATATCGCAACAAATAACAATAAACAAACACATAAATTGACTTATGTACTAACAATCGAATCAAATAACCTAAACACCCTAATTTCAAAATTAGGTTTCTAAATTAGGGAAAATTTCTAAATCGAATCAATTATCTAAAATTAACGTGTTATATCAACATACTAAGCAACCAACCCTATCTAGAGCACAAATTTTTCCAAAACACAAACATAAACGAAAGAATTTGACGAAATTTAACGAAACATCAAAAGCAAGATTTAAACGAATTAGGAGTTTCATACCAAACGAAGCTTAATTGACGATGACGAGGAATAACGGATCTATCACTGTTCCAAAACGCGCAGCAATCGCCCACAAAAATTGCCGGAGGAATCGAGGAGAGGAGAAGAGAAGAAATGAGGAAGAAAAGAATCGGCGCGGCTTTATTCAACACGACGTCGCGGGCATTAAGCGCGACGACGCGTCCATTAGCCGCGACGCCCCGTTAATTGGGCCGTTAGTCGGCCCAATTGACCTTTTAAAAAAACGGTCCGCGTTAAGCCCGATTGAGCCCGCGTTAAGCCCGATTGAGCCCGCGTTAACCCGATTGAGCCCTCGTCGCGTTTAATGGGGGCGACGTCGCGGCCATTAAGCGCGTTTCACCCGATTTTATTAATTTCGTCCACATTTGCCCTATTTTATTGAATATGGGCTTTATTGCCCTATTTTAATTAAAAACCCGAGATAAGTTATCCGATGATGATAAATAGTTACAATGACCAAAATACCCCAATTCCTCCAAATTTTAAAATCGCTGTTATTTCATTTAATTTACATGATAAAATTAAATAAACAACACTAATTTATTCCTTATTTTATTGTGATTAAAATGACATGCATATCTTATATTTTTTATGTTCATAAGAAAAGTTATTTTTTTAAACTATGAATTGATAAAATAAGGTTATTTTCGTAAATTTCCAAATCATACGTGAGATAAAATTTTTATTATATTTGGAAACCAAACAAGATATAAAATTACTGTACAACATTATTATGACACGGGCTATTTTATCCTTCCTTTTCCAATTGCATAAACTAAACGCAGCCATAAAGCGTAACTGAGGATGATATTGTTGACCCCGAAGCGCTTTCAAAATCCATTTAAATAAAGGAGGGTATGATTTTACTATGTTTTGTTGATGAATTTAAATATTGATGTTGGATGGATTTGGGAGATGATTTGGATGGTTTTAAGTTTAATTAAATTCAATTACAATTTTACATGTATTTTGAATTGAATATTTAATAAATAAAGAGTAGTTTTGTCATAAATACCCGGGATTAGCTAAAGTAGGGGGAGATGTAGGTCTAGCTAATACCTTAATGAGGGTATTAAGGGGTAATAACTAATCCCATGTTTAAATAAATCCTCCTACCAAACACTACTTTAATTCTAATCCTCCTTAATACCCCCAACCAAACACACTCTTACAAGAAGCTAAGCTAATTATTCATCTGATATATAATACGACTTTCCTGAGAAAAAAATAAGCTCTCGCCAAATCGAAATGACAAAGAATCAGGGACAAAGACAAATACGGCACAAAAAATTGGTAAATTGTTTCGTGGGCCGAAATGCTATTTGGGTCTATACATGGGCTGGGCCTGACGACATATATGTGAAGGCCCAATTAGTCGAGGAGAAGAATACATATGGGGTGTGTTTTCAGCAGCAGAAATTGTGAAATATATACCTCGGTTGGAGGTGGAGGAAGAAGAAAGGGTATTGAAATAAAATAAAACAAAAACGAAATAGTATTATTAAGCATTTGAATCTGATTAGTAAAGCCCCGCGCGCAGGTTGAAATAGAGAAGAGAGAGGCTTTTAATTAAGCTCTAGGAATGGCGTCGCCGGACGCAACAAACACGCCGTTTAGCTCGGGGAAGAGTCTTCGCGGCCTCAATAAACCAAAGTGTATCAAGTGTGGCAACGTTGCTCGTTCCAGGTTATCCGATTTTGCTCGAAAACAGTTTCGCCTTTTTTATTTCGGTATTCTTGTTAGGGTTTTGGATTGTGTGTTCGTGGCTTGGGTGTTGTACCTTGTTGAGTTGGTGGTCTGTTAATGTGAATTGGTTTTTTACCAGCTGTGGAATAGAAATTGGAATCCTAACTTTTCTGATTTCGGTTCAGTCACTGAAAATCCTTAACGATTATTCAGCTAAAATATGCAATCGATGACAAAATTGTTGTTGCAACTTTTATAAGCACACACCTTGATTGGAGAAGAAGCCCTTTCTTGGTGGTTGGGTTGAGGATGAAAATTCATCTATGGAGAAAGAATAGGCCCCATTGATGGGCAGACGATATGAGATGAAGAGAATCTTTATTTACACAGCTGCCATTTGATAAACTGTGAAAACATATATTGCTACATAGAAGCGCCTTCTGAGTTAAAAACCAACTTTCTGCTAGTCTGTTCGGTAAATATTTTTTATTCGTCTACATAGTTGTTCCTATCTTCACGTCATCTGGATATTTGGTCCTTTTCAGGTGTCCGTTTCAGTCCTGCAAGAATTGTTGTGCCAAAGCTCAAAATCCGTGTCATATACATGGTATGTTATTTACTGTTTGAGTATCTCTTATATACTGTCTTTTACTGCAAGAACTGTTGTGCCATCGTCTTAAATTTCCTTGCCCTAGTTTTTCTTGTCATTTCACCGAGTCACAAAATGATTAATTCGGTTCCTGCAGTTTTGAAAGGAAGCTCGTCGCTCCCAGAGAAGCCCCCCGCTTCCAGCTCCCTCAAGTTGACCAGCCACCAGCTGAAGTTCCTTTTTCTGTGTAAGTTGAATAAGCAAGTTGTAGTTTTTAACTATTTATCGATACCGACAAATCTATATGTATGATTGCTCCAACATTCCAAGATTTGTTTCCGATTACGTCGTATCGCATTCACCGTGTGACAAAAAATACCTTCATAAGCTGATGGGAGTTTTACTGCACAGTTTCCTTGCACATATGTCTTTTATTTGCATGCCTCTTGAGATGGATTATGGGGAATACCTTTGGTGATTGGTGTGGTGTGATGCAATTGATATATATTGGCTCATTTAAATTTTAACTGCTTCGATTTTCCTATATCTGTAAAACAGGAACGTTAACAGGCTTCGTCAGCTTTCCAACAACTTCTCACAGTTCAACAACTTACAGGGGCCATTACGCCCTAGGAAGCCACTGACAAAGAAGGTCAATACATAACACATTCCCTTCATACGTTACAGCTTTAAAAACTAACGGCAATGCATCTAACCATTATTTCTACAGGATGCTCAACTGATAAACGAGTGGAGGTTCCTCAAGTTGAAAGAGTTCAGAGACGGGAAAATCCAAGCAGAAAACGAAGCGTTTGACCGCTACATGCAAAACGTCGGCCTACTCGAAGAAGTATTCTCCGCAGATTCTCCACCAAAAGGCGAACGACAGCACTCCTCTCCCACGAAATCGCTCTCCGATGGAGAAGACGACGAACCCACGATTCAACAGCTGAAGTCGAAGCTGAGGTCAGAACCATCAAGGCAAGAAAACTTCAGAAAGAGGGTCAAGTTCATCGTCGACCAGGGGCTAAACAAGCTCAGAAAAAACGAACCCGCCCATGCAAACGCTGACATCATCGTCGACGAAGATGAAGCGCCGCCCTCGGCTAAGAAGATGAAGTTTCCCCGAGGGGAGAGATCAGCTGCAGCCCTCGAAGATCTTCACGACAAGCTGAGTAAAGTGAGGAACGAAGACGACTTTAAAGCTTGCTATGGGACTGCGGCCAACGTATTTGGGTGGGACGAAAAGCCGAGCCAAATTGGGCCGCCGTTTGCAAAGGAGCATATCGTAAAATGGGTTCAGCCACTGGCGATCGACTCTGAAACTATGCGCAGAGTCAACGACTATTTTTCCTTCCTCGGCGAAGACGCTTTGGAGCAGCTGTGAATCGATCTTTCTTCTCCAGGAATTTGCTGCTAATTAATTTTACATACACGACAGTTTGTAAAATACAGCAAGAAGAAAATGATGGGACATAGTTTTGCATGGCATTTGTACTAAAAAGTGCGTAAAATGTTGTGATGATTTCCTTAGGGAGGTTTACATTAGTTTTTAATTTTTTTTTATCTTCTTTGATAACTATATTCTACATTAGTAGTTCTTGTGATTTAATTAAGTTAATCTTCGAATTTAATCGTCTTATTAGTCGAGTGAATTTGATCAATTTTGCCGCAATTTTAACTTGTATCATTTATGTACAAATTTATTTATTTGTTTCATATATTTTCATCTTGCTTTAACGAAAAATCGATAATTACGCAATTAAGAGGCAAACTATATATAGAGGAAAATTAGTTATTTTCTATTTTCTAGCTGCTTGAAAAGTTATCTTAGTGATAGATAGATAGAAATACATAGTTTGGGTGAGCTGTGTGGAGGAGACATGGCCTGTTCAACAGCATGCGCGAGCTTGGCTTACTACAAGCTCTCAATTCCTAGTCGGTGCTCCACGTTTAGCAGTGTTGTTGGAATCTCACGCATAGATTACGCTAGCAAAAGCTCGAGATTGAAAGCCAAGTTTGAGAATTTCGAAGCTCAAGAGAGAACTTTTAGTGAAGATGGCGCAAATCGAGAAGAATCAGTTCAGCAGATAGAAGAACCTGAAGAAGATGACAGGTACTTCTTGTAATGGTTGTTTGCTATTGGAATCTGAATTAAGGTTTATTATGTCTTGAGAATTTCTGTGTGTGTTTTCAGTTGCTTGCCTTCTGATTTAGAGGGTGCAGTTCGTCAATCTAGCCAAGCAAGTGCAGCATTCGTTTCTTCAGGAGGAATGAGAGCCATAGTATGTATTTCTCGTACTTGTTGATTCGTTCCATTGTTACTTTTCAGTTTATCTTAAAGAGAGAATTTATTCAACTTAGGATCGATTTGAAGTTCCTTGTTCGTCATGAAGATGCTAATTTTCCCTTTAATTACAGTATTTTTCATGATCTTAGTGTTGTATAGGTGGAGCTTTTAATCCCACAGCTGCAGTTTCTCGACGATGAAGGAGCACAATTTGAGCTATGGGAGCTCTCAAAGTTATTCTTGGATACCCTTATTGAAGAAACTGGATCTCAGGTGCTGGTTCTTAAGTAACTGAAACAAATTTTCATGTTTACTTTGTCCAATTTGTGCAAAGCCACCCTTCATTTCCATGACATCTGAAGATTTAACACATAATTTCGTTACAGAAAGTTAGAGCCATATTTCCAGATGCTGGTGCTGCTGCACTGTTAAAATATCAGTGGAAAGATGCAGCCTTTGGTTTCTCGAGGTAAGTTGTTACCTTCTCTCATCGGGCATTTAAGTAAACTAGAAATAAGGACAACCTCTTTTTTACAATAATAATATGCTCAGCCTAGGCGATCGAAAGCCCGTGAGTGCTGAAGATGAGATTGTTGTGATGGTGGTTCCCGATTATCAGATGTTGGAATATGTCGAGAAAATAGCATCTGACCTCTCCGACGACCCAGTAATTGTTGAATTTTCTCGACAATTTCTTCGAAAAATTTGAGATGATGGGAAATTGATATTATTTCATTCGATGTTTTTAGCCTAGGCCTCTTATCATGTGGAATCCACGCCTCATAAGCGAGGATGTAGGAGTTGGAATAAACGTTCGCCGACTGCGTAGAAATTTTCTGAGGTATATTTCCTTCATTAATTCGTGTTTTCTCGATTTCTCAAACTACACTGTTTCTTTTTTACATTTTCTTGCAGCACGTTTACGACTGTCTATTCGATGAAGCCTCTCTCTTCTGGCGCCGTTTTCAGATGCTATCCTGGGTAAGTAAACTACTCCTTACACGCATGTCTTAATTCAAGTACAGTTTAAGCAGATAACACTAAATAGTTTATGGGATTGCAACAGATTGTGGAAGGTGTTTTACGATGATAAGGAGAGACCAAACAGATATCTCCTCGCCCAAGAACAGATACGTCGTCCAGACATTGAAGATCTAGAGGTTAGTTTCAATTTCATTACAGCTCGGGGACTCAAAATGCAATGAAAATAATACCATAGCTTCACTTTACATGTTTGCCTGCAGATTATATTCGGCGGGCAGGGAAGGTCAGAAAAGGAGGCTTCTTTCCTCGATCAAGCTAAGGGCATGTTTTCGTCTCTGAACCGTTTCTTCAAAGTCATTTCGAGATAATGTAACCCAAAGAAGATACGAAACCAATCTTTCAGGTTATATATATAACTTCAAAGATGTGTTCTGCTATGGTGTTCTTTCATTACACATCCATTTCCATAGAAATTGCAATGAGTGTAAACACAGTTACCAGATAAAGATACAACTTAGTAGTAGATAGACGCTTATCATCCTTTTCGGACATGAATCGTTTTGAAACACAGAAAAAATGTCGCAATCTTTATATCGTTTTGTTCATTCGTCGGCAGAGGTTGAATTTGCGTGGGCAACCCAATACTGTTTCGAAGCAACGAGTATCTTCTCGGGCACTAAAGGCCCGTCTTCATGGTCCATAAGCTTTAAATCCCACCTCATTCCTCCCGCAATTTTCATTACCTTATTCAGCGTATCGACGTCGTCTCTTAAAATCACCATCCCTTCCGGCCTCAATATTCGATCCATTTCTAGAAGAATGTCTTCGAATTCGCACCTTTTTTTGTTACATGTATGTATAGTCAGTTGATGATTGAGCAGAAAGATGAAGAAGTCTGCAACTGTGTAATGTAATGAATGATCTTTTTTTTTCTTACTTGTCCTGATAAAGGCTGAACAAACCACTTCCATGAATCAGATCATATGTTCTTGGATAAGTTGAGAAGCCCTCACACCTGAATGAAAAAAATAAAATCTTTACGCTCGTTGGAAATTTCGCAAGAACCAAAAACCACGTACAAAAATATTACCAGTCGTGATATATGCCGATCAAGCCTCTCTCGTATACCACGCCGAGGGTATTCTGGGAAATCGTAGGGACGACGTTCATCACCCAAAGCTTCGAAGAGTCCAAAGCAGCAGCAAAACTGCCCAACCCAGCGTTCATATCCATGATGTTTCTGTACCTTGTTGTTCCAATCAGCTTATTAATTCTTTTGTACACATTTACGCGCTTTTTCCATAGCTTGACGTCCTCTTCGTAAGATTCTGACGTAACGCCGTTTATTTCTCCGTTTCGTATTCTTGGCGGAACTTCGAAGAGTCTAACGGGAAATCTCTTCAGCTGCCCGCCAGCCACTTGGTTTTGGCCCTTTACCTTTGGGTAAGGAGTTACACATTTTTCCATCTTCTTATACCTTGATTTCATGCAAGAAAAATCCAATCTTTGAATCTTTTTAAGGTTTTTCGGTGAACTTTAGGGTAAACGCGAACTTACCAGACATCGTCATTGTCTGAAGATTTACAGAAGTTGACAGATTTTCTCTTACAAGACTTGTCGTTGATCTTCTTCCTCCATATTGCGACGTCTCCTTTTTCGTACTTCTTTTCCAGCAGAGAGACTCTGCCAACTCTTCGATCCTCGATTGCTCTGCTTTCAAGTCTTCCTCCGTTCTCTTCCACGTTTCATAGTACGTTTTCCAGTTAATCGGCGGGCCGGATAAAACCCAGTACCCGCCGGGTCGGAGGACCCGATCCACTTCCATCAAGTACATTCCCTCTGTAAATCCCAGAAGAAAGAAAATCAAGTTTGCTCCAAGAAATGAAAAATCAATGGCAAGAGAGATATGAAGAAACAGAGCATATTAAAAGCAAAGACATGCCATTGAACGTCCATGGTATCAAGCACCGAGAACACTGAGCCATATCAAAGGCCCGAGAAGGATAAGGAAGAAGAATCGATCCAAGAACGCCGATGACAGCTGGCACGCCTCGCTCCAAGGCGAACTGAACCTGAGCCTCGTGATTATCCCTCGGGGCGAAAGACATTGCCAATACGTTCCTCTTCATCATGTAAGCTCCCCAGCTAGCAACCTATTTGAGACAGAAAGATCCTACTTTTAGTTCGAAAATTCTGCTTTTGGGCAGTTAAGATACTTATCATAGATGCAAGAATTTCAGACAGTAAAGCAGAAACATACTCCACAGCCAGTGTCTAGAGCAGTTCGAACAGAGCCATTAGCGATTGGAATAACAGAAGCCAATTCGTCGATGTACTTATCAGCCCCTTGAGGAAACATAGTCCCACCACCTGGGAATTTGAACACATTCCCCTGAAACTGAACCCAATTCTGCTGAGCTTTCTCCACCGTTAAGCTCTTAAAGGGCACGTTTGCGTAGTACACATAGTCGCGGCTCTTAGGCCAAGGAAATGGAGTCATATAGCCATTCGGGGCGGGAATCAAGCACCTCAGCTTCTCTTCTTCTGAAGGGCAGTGCCTTTCTCTGTAGATCATATTCTCACGTGGGAATCTCATGGCTCGATCTTGCTCCTGGCAGGGCGTGTAATCCGTGTACTTTGCATCGCATGGCTCGAAGACTTTGGCTTTGGGCCTCGAAGACTCGAGGGTTCCTGAGAATTCGTGGTGGCTTTCGAAGTCTAGCGAGGGGACGATTTTGCAGTCGTTTTTCTGCTGCTGTTGGTTGTTGAGTTCTATGGAGAAGCTGTCTCCTTTGCCGAAGCCACTCCTTTGCCATACTCCCAATAAGTAGAAGAAACAACAGAGGGCGATTACGGCGAATATGGACAAACGGCTTCGCCCTTTGTTGACAGAAGGGTGAATCTTCGGAGCCATGATTGTACTAATTTAGAGATCCAAAACCCTCCTAAGATGTGTAATAATGTCAGTAAAGGAGGCATTTTTATCAGGTTATGCACAAACATATCTGGCCATAGATTCTGATAGATTATCTTCTATCAGTATTACTAGGCAACGCAAATTCATCGTATCTAAAAAGCCCACTTCATATAATCATACAAGATTTAAGGTAGAAGTTTTTGCAATTGAGTGAAAATTGAAATCAACCCAAGAATAATAATGACCAGATCTACACCAAACAAGCTGAGATCTTTACTCAAAAGCCTTACCAACACAGCAATAATTAAACGTATTCACGTGTAGCAGATGCAAAATGTAGCGAATACTAGCTGAAAAGTTCCATAAAAAGCACAATAATAACACATCTGAAACTTGCTTAACGCTTTCGAACACAAAGTTATGCAAAGAGGCAAAAAAGGGTCCGCATGAAGAATGCCCCGGCCAAGAATGTCAAAAAGAACAATCCGTTACCTTCGAAAAGCAAAACCACTTTTCACGGTATGAGCTGATCGGAGTATACACTCTTAAAAAGGTTATCTTTTTCTTACACCTACACCACTCTTGAGAGTATATACAGACGAAGAACTAACACTCAGTTAACACCTACTGAAAGAAAGAGTAGCTTATAATGGATATCATTATCAGCTATAATGAATGTATCGATCCAAGGCAGTGCGATTACAGAGATGCTTTGTGGGTTGTGGGGTTTTTTAGTGTCAGAGCTGTCACGATATGAAATTAATGCAGCTCTTTAGATTGATTGAAAAAAGAAAAACCGACACTTTTGTTAGATAAACCCAATGTTATGTTACTACTACAGAGTTACAGTTAGCATTGGGAATCTTAGCTTTTGAACTTCTTTGACTTGGTCGCCAGAAAACATTCTTCTCTTCTTCATTGGTCACTTACACAAATCTACCAATCACTAAAATATTGAGATCCAAATATCTAAAATAGTTTTTCTGCCGACCTCAACATTGTAATAAAGTGTTGATAGATGAGAAGCAACAAAATAAAAAAAGTCTCAATTTTACATCAACTTGGTCGGTCACGTGGAGAATCAACGCCTGATATGTACTTCTTTTCCTTCGAAAGTTTGATGTATCTTTTGCTGTTAAAAAACTGCAAGGGCGAAACTGTAATAATAAAAGAGAACCAACCCCCTTGAGGTTTTGTTATTACCTAAATGGTCCCTATTGTTTGATTCATGCTCGTAATTTACTTCAAAGCACTCTTTGGGCCTTATTTCGAAACTTTTATATGATTGCAATAAACCCAAAGATATCTCTGTAAGAGAATAGAGCTCTGCGGTGCAACCCAATATAAACGCATTGATTTGTATCATATTTACAAGCAAAATAATTACATGACGAGGAGGAAGAAGAAGAAGAACAAATGTTAGGCCGAAGAAACAGAGAAAAAAATATGTGTCTCTCCGGCGAAAAAAGGAATGTCAAGTATATGGAAGGCAACCCAATAATTTCCAAATAGGACGCACAAATCTCCTTATTTTCCAATCGAAAAACCTCGGAATTAATGGAAACTTAGAATCGCAGGCCGATTATCCAAAGACGATGATGCTATGCTTTCGTTCGTTCGACTATCTTCGTCGCTTTTGTCATCGCCTGACTTGCGAAGGTAAAAGCTTCTGCTTCCAACGTCGCCCATTAGTTCGGACATGCTCAAACCTTGGGGACAATAATTATACACACACACATATATATATATATATATATATATATATATTATATAGAGGAATTTTATACTAAGATAGATGTATTTATATTGTAGTATATATGCGCAGCTAGCTTACTTTGAATGCTGAAACAAGAATGGTGTAGTTGGAACGCTGACGTGGCAGTGCTGAGACGAGGTGTTCTTCCTTCTTCGTTGTACTTGCTGACGACAAGCTTTATGGTTTCCTCAACGTTCGAACCCAATCTAACCATTGTCCGTACGGGTCCTGGGCTCCCTTCAACGGTCACATTCACCACCACTTTCGTGTCTTTGTTGTATATCTGATTTTTACAAGTAATCAAACCTAACATCTTTATTAATTAAACCAAGAATAATATGTATTCTTAAAAGTTACCTCGTAATTATTACACTTCCCAACGCAAGAACTTTCTTGAGAATCAAAGATGTCCGTACACGTCCGTGGGCGGTCGAGCACGCCGCCGTAGTCTTCTTCTTCTTCTTTCTCTTTCTTCCCTTTGACTTCCTTCCATCTAACGCCGTTAAATGACGGCAGCGACGGCTCCGATTGACTTCTCTTCAGAACGGAGGCTTTTTCAGCCGGCGGCGGCCTTGACGGAAAAGCCAACGGTCTAACCCTCCGCCGTGACGGAGGCGACGGTTTTGGCGCCCAACTGATCGCTCTTCGGCTGGTCGTCGGCGGATCAACCCTGCTTCTTCTCGGCATGCGTTTCTGTATATTATTGTTTTAGGAAAATTATTTGTATTAATGCAATCAATGGGGTTTTTAATGAGAAGAGTGAGGAGATGATTCTTGATGGGAATAGGGAGACCACGTTTGAGGTGGTTATGGTTTGAAAATAACTTGTTATTATAGTAATTTACAAAAATAAATATTTGAGTTTTGGGAAATAATTGAAAAAAGTAGCAGTAGCGTCTAATGAAAGTGACAAAGGAAGTTGCTTGGTAGTTGGGTTTTATAGCGTGGGGTTTGCGTCGGCAACAATTAACGTATCATTTTTTTCCCGAGTGTTATTATTTTTTGACTTTCGTTTCTCGATATTATAGAAGTTCTATGTAGTAAGTGCAAAACGCTTATGTAATATCGATACGATAGGCTATCACCAATTTTTTTTTTTATATGGGAAAAACAATTAAAAGAATATATCTATGATATGGTCATCTCAAACTCATTGCCCTCCATTTAATATTATTTTAAAAAAAAAAAAAGAAGAGGCGACTGGCTCTTCGCATGCATGAAAGTGGAAGCTGATGGACCTGGACGGTTTGGTTGAGACTTTAGTTTGGAGAAATTAAATATACTAGGTTATTTTGCACATCCTATGTGTGTGCCTGAAATTTTTTTAATTATTTTTTAACATTTACTTTGACGCATTTTCTATGGATTTAATAAATAAATGATTATCAATGCCAAGAATAGTAATTGGCCTTAAGTGGGCTGACCGTTTTGTTTAGATAATTCCTGAAAAATTGTTGGTGGGCATTATGTAGGCCCAAAACCTAATTGAAATTATGTTCTGAGTCCGTAATTATAATTTTCAGAATACGACGATTATTATCCTATATTGCATTAGTGAGTGATTTTTTTATAAAAATAACTGACCAATTGGCTAGAAATTTTGGTGTAATTGATACACCAAATTGGATTGAAATTGACAGTTTTTTAAGTCCCCGACAATCAATAAAAGAGTATAGATATTTGAAATACATACATGATCAGTCAAGATATAGTCCTTCTGTGTTTCATATTTAAGAATGGGATTTTTATTCTTGATCTTTATGTATGTATTCTGATATCTGAATAATGTTTAATTTGAAAATTGAACACACTGATCCCATTTACAAAGGCTCAAAACCAAATATATTTAAAGTTTAAGCTTCTATTTAAAGAAATGCAACCGTTAGTGGGGCATTGTCGCGTTCACCTACCTTGAATTTATACAATATACTCCCTCCGTCCCAAAAGTTTTTGTACATTTTACTAAATCGGGCGTCCCACCTCTTTTGTACATTTCCTTATTTAGCAAAAAAACTATCACAAACAATCAATATAATAATATTAAATTTTCTTAAAAGACGTGCCAAAATATATACCTTTTTACCTTTTCCAACACACTATATTATTAAAATATTCAATTTCTTAAAACCCGTGCCAAACAGTAAATGTACAAAAAAAATATGGGACGAAGGGAGTATTTATTTTCTTGATGTGAACATTCTTTTTTTTATTATTATTTAAAGTGGACATATGGGAAAGCCTTGAAAAAAACTATTCAGTTTTTCGAAATTCCATCTTTTAATTCCACCACAGAAAAGAAAACCAACACAGCACGAAATTCCTAAAGGAAGAAGAGTAACCAAACATAAATTTCAATTAAATACAGAGAGAAAGAAAGAAAACTAATTAGGATAATGAAATTCAATAAAAAAGATGAACTCATTCATATCTTATTATCAATTTTATCGGCTTTGACCAAAGGATTAGCCTTCTCAATCTCATCCCTACCGACGCCCTTGAAATCGAACGCACAACGGTGCTGCTCGGCGTACCTGTGTGCCCCGCAGAACGTGCCGCCGCACCTGCACTCGAAACCGAGCAGTCCGACCTTCTTCTTACAGCTAAAACACCTGTTCCTCACCATCGGAGCCGCCGCCGACCTCGATTCATCCTCCTTCACAGCCTCCGTCGCCGCCTCAGCTGAGATCTGTGATTTCTCCGCCACGTCTCCGTCATCGGAGCTCTGTCTCGGCGCGATCTTCTCCAGCGCCGATTTAGCAGACGCGGTGTTCTCCTGGTGGAACAGCACCTCTCTGTAGCACTTGGAGCACATGCCGTTCGTCGACGGATTTCCGAAGAAACCGCAGCCGTTGACGCACAGCGTCGGCTCCGACGGCTGGAACCCGGCGGTGTTGTTCTCCCTTGAGTCCATCGGTAGATTTTTTTTTCGGAGAGAAAAAAAATAGATTCAAATATTACGATTCGTCTGTGTTTTGGTAAAGTAAAATACAGAACGCTGAAAAGGGGAACGGAGTTATTTATAAAGGGGAGGTTTGCATCCACTTGTGGGTAGTAATTGACGCTTATACCCTTATGGCATTGATTGAAGAAGTTTCGTAGGCCGACTTGCTTCACACGCCAACTTGGCTGCTAATCATTAATTTATTGCAATAATAATCTTTTAATATAATATTCCTCATATAGTTAATTCGCATTATTAGCATTTTTCTTTTTTTTTATTAACGTTCAAACTTGGCATCACATTAGCCCGTGATTTCTTGGAGAAATTGAAAGAGTCCACGTCGAAGGTTCCAATCAAGGAAAAATGACATGATGAATAACCTTGAGACAATTTCTCCATTCAAACCAAATTCTGAGCTTTCCATATCCATCTCTTCATGGCCCATATCAGAAGTACAATGTCTCGGCATAAAAATGGCTTCTCTCATAGTTCGTTGGATTGCTCTTGCGAAGCTGTGTTGATGCGATAAGCTGCGAAGCACATCGTAATGCTTCCAATCACAGTTAGAGATGATTGAAGAGCCAACAAGACCCAAAATGCCTTTGTGTTAATCGCTAAAGATAATCCTCGAATGAATTGAATCGTGAAATGGTATTTGAGAGAGCTAATAAGGCAATTGTGTTACTGACGTCAGTGGGCTCTGCATTGCAGAAGAAATGCCAAGTACAGGCGCAAAATGCCCCGCCAAGCAAAGGTACCTAAACGAATCGTTGTAAACAAGATGGTTACTACATTGACTAGCTACGGAAAACCCAACTCAAATTATGGCTTACAGAGTATCTGTTGGGTGTGCAATCTCATCCCACACCGAAAGAATGAAAGGAAAATGAGTTGGTTTATAAGCTTGTGGGTTCACTCCCTCTATTGCCAATTGGTTTTAGAGAGGAACCCCACAAGCTTATAGACCCAAAAATCCCTACAGTATCCAAGACTAAGTAGATTGGTTTTAGGATGTAAAGAAAACTGGGAAAATTATAAAATTAGATCACTAAGTATACATGTTTTCGTTTTTTGGTCACTATGTTTGTAATTGCAAAAGTAGGTCACTAACTTTTCATGTGAAAATAATTTTGGGTCATGTTTTCAATTTTAGGTCACTAAGAATATTTTTTTCGCTTTTGGGTCACTAAGTTTACATTTTTTTCAATTTTAGGTCACTCATTTGGTACTAACATTATAAACATAGTGACCCAAAATTGAAAAAATGTAAACTTAGTGACCGGAAATCGAAAATATATATCTCAGTGACCTAAAATTGAAAACATGACCCAAAATTGTTTTCACATGAAAAGTTAGTGACCTACTTTTGCAATTATCAAACATAGTGACTCAGAAACGAA
>JAPQWV010004529.1:0-27500 GCA_027422505.1 Craterostigma plantagineum
AAGCACTATAACTTTATCTGAGAGGACCTAAATTCCTCCTATGACCGGTATATCGCAATACAAAATATTAAAGATATGCAGAGATGAAATCTACAATAAGCATGTTTCATCTGTAAAGTAGATTTTAAAAAAGAAAGACAAACATTTTAGAGGTGTGTCCCTCTGGTTATGTACACAGTCCTAACGACATATCTTTCCACTGCATTTGAACTGCAATATTAGCGTGAATAATCGTGGAACTAGCAAAAGCCACCTTCCAAAACACCTATATGCATGACAGATATATATGGAAGATTGGAAGTTACCTCAACATAGCAAATCCCCAAAGGATCTGATGTACCAATCAAGACGACATCACAAGGAATTTCATCATTTTCACGGAGCCAAACTACGTTTCCAACAAAAATATCTTGTGCTTGAAGCTAAATAAAGTTGTAAAGGAAACTTTATTCACCAAATGCAATTGGAAAACAAAATGGAGCCACCTAGTCCCTTGTGACCCAATTGTCCATGAGAAAGATAAATCGTAATTAAATAAACAACAGAAGATCAAATGAATATAAGGGATGAAGGATGTCTTACTAGCTTTCTGATTCCATGTTTCAGAATCCAGACTTCCTTTTCGTTAGCTTTCTTATCAGACAGATGCCTATTATAATCATCCCATGCTTCTTTTGTAGCAGAGACCGCAAATATGAATATAAGAGGACCCCATGTACTGGCAGGGTTTACGGGAGTAATCAAAGACCACAATTGTAGGCAAGCGATCAACAGAAAGTACTGATTCATAAATCGACTGCAAGAAAGGCAGAGAGATGCTAGTGACAAACGAGGGAATAGAAGACGCAGAGAAAGAACATGTCATAAAGGCAAGAAAAGCCATTTCAAACACATAACAGTTCCGTCTCTTTCAATATGGAACAAAGAAGATGCATACAAGGCAGGATGAAGAAAATGAAGGTGAAAGGTGAAAGCACACGCGCTTAAGCAAATAATGAGATCCGTGGCCCAATAAAGAGGCAGGTGAATCAGGTTTATAATATGATATACTTGTCAATAAATCAACCAGCATATATGGGCTTGCAAGGATGAGGAAGGAGAGGCAACTATTTACCTGAACTGCTCCCATAAATTCTTGGGGAGAAAATTCCATGCGGTGTATTTTCTGTTTGATATTCGATTGTCACAGTAGAGGTCTTGTGCCGCATTGTCGTCGTTTATATATACATAGCGCTTCATATTATAGCTTTCCGAAATAAACTTAAGAAACTTCAACCAAAAGCTAACATGGATCTCGAACTAATTCCGGCTCAATGACACCAACAGTTCTGCACCTTGCAATATGATCAATTCAGAATAAGCTACATGCTTAGCAAGACAAATATATCTAGCATTTACTCAGTTATACAGACAACTAGCCAAACTAAACAAATATATAATTATCGGGCGTACATAATCAGGTGCTGCAAACATTCCAGATTTTAAATCGTCAAATACTGGAGAATGGGAAACAAGTCAAGGATTACATTATGTAGAATGATTGATTATCCATTCAGATGATTTCCGGACATTAAGCAGAGAAAGCCCAGATTAAAATAGGTTTGCACATTCAATTACTTGACATTGATTCTCACGAAGTAAAACAAAGTTGATACTTGATACATGTCTACTAAAGACGACAAAAATGATGATTAATCGACTAAGACAGAGTCAGGACAGTTAAATGCTATGTGCAGAACAGAAACATATGCCTATATCGAATGATAAAGATGAAGAATCGTGATTGTCCCTTTTTCCCCCCTTCACTCCACCCACTGACACTGACCCACGCAGCAAATAATTTTTTGTCGACGGAGAGAAAAATAAAAGGATATACCAATGTAATCGGTAAATCAAGAATTGCGAACTTGCCGGTACGCCAAGAAGTTGGAAGTTGGTAAATCGATGAAATCGGCGAATTTCCCGGATTCCAAAACTGCAGAGATCAGAGCGGCGTCGGTGGTTAGGATCAAATCAGTCAACTCTACCCCTTCTTCTTCCTTTCTCTGTGCAGAGAAATGTAAGTGAGAATAGGAAATGAACACAGCGGTCGTGTCCTGTCTGTCCCAATAATATGTTGATCGATCAACGCGCATCAGTCAACTCTCTACGTACGCCCTTACCTTTCTTCTTTTATAAAGACCGCTACTATTCCGTTAGAGCCCGTGGGAGCCTTGACGGGCTAAATATTTTCAGAAAATCTCAAATGGGCCTTAATTATTACTGACCACCAAACTCTTATCTTCGCTCCGAAGGCCCACATATACGGAAGAAAATAAAATAGAGAGAGAGAGAGAGAGAGAGAGAGAGATTTGGATAAGTTTTGAGGACGTGGAGGGCTAAGGATGAATGTAATTGTAAAGGCCAGTCGGCCAAACAAGACTTGGCAAAAAAATAAGTTAAAGGAACAGGGAAGTCAAAATCACGGATCTGTAAATCAAAGGACAACGAACGCCTAATCCATTCTCTCATTCTCTTTCATAAATTATCATCATCCAATGGCACGGGATCACGTGTCGCTTTCACACCATACCCAACCCACCAGACACCTAACTAATTGACTGCTAATATCTGCATTGTCACGTGATATGTGCGTGCTGCGTACACCTACAGATTCTATTGGCGATATGATTTATTTTTTATGGCCACGCCACGACATGTGTCCGTGTCCACAAAATAAATAAATAAATCTTGACAAGAAAAATTTTGGATATTTTATTGCCTGCCTGCTTTCCATGAAACCAATCCAATCCTATTTTTATTATTATTTTAATTCGTTGATGGGATAGGTCACCTAACCACATCCACATGCCGGTGTTTCCTAAACATTCTTCCCTCCAATTCATTCACAAACATTTATTTGTTAGTTTAGATTTCTTACATTTAATCTGCGACGTTCATCTTTACTTGCAATATCTCAATCTAATAAATTATTTTCATTAATAGCAGGCACGTGATTTGTATTCATATTTTCACCTGCAGTTGCAGATTAAAAAATGCAATAAGACCATAGCGTTACGCGTACCACTGCCACTGCCTATGTACTTTTGCTCCATGGCATTGTTTAGGTCAAGCATATTAACTCGGGCGGGTGGGGAATTTAATGCGATGCTACAATATACAGCATTGGTACAATAATAAGAGCCACGAAAACAATAATAACGTATAACTAAACTATAGGGGACAGATGTAATTCCTGTTGTGATGGGTGAGATGTATCTAACTAGGTGCAATAAAGCAGTTCTCGTAATTGTAGCATTACCCTCAGTGGATAATACTACTACGTACATTTTATTTTATTCTTAATTTTGGAGAAATGGGATTAACTTCGCGTGCTAGTAAATTAAATTAGTATTTGTATTACAAAAGTGAAAATATTGTAGTGTCAACTGTTTGACCAGGCTTAGGCGGGTCCCGCTAGATTTTGGGCCTTGGGCCTGGATAGCAACTGCTGCGTAGATTAGTGTGTTTGTAGTTGCTTTTAATATACATATATTCGTGCTATTACAATATGTATATATAACAAAATTAAATAAAAAATCACAGCATATCATCTGAAGTCTCAATGCTCAGGTCCATGAATTTTTGTGGAAATGGATTGACATACAGGCAATTGTATGTACATCAATTAAATTAAATAACTGATAATCGAAATGCAACAAATCTTATCCAATTAGCTACTTGATAAAGTATATTGTACTCTTTACGTGAATATTAATAACAATAATTGTTTTCTACATGTGGACCATTTGCAATGCTCCTTCCCAGAGAGGCATGCAACCAAACAAGCCCTTATGGGAGTTAGGAAGGAGAGTCAAAAGTTACTCGGTCGCAGTAAATGCAAAGGCAAGGATGTATTGTTGAGTTGAGAAGCAATAATAAATAATTAATTATGAATTGACATTTTATTTTTAATTGGTAAGTAGTGGATTGGATTGTGGATTGGATTGGAGGAGGCAAACAAACAAACCAACCAGCATAGCCAACAGATATTTCAACCTAACCATTAACCATGGTCCATGTTAACCACGGTTAAGTCAGACCAGTTTATATTGCGACCCACCGCCCACCAATGCTCGACAGGCAGAAAGGCAGTTCCGACAAATAATAATCTCAGTGAGGCGAGTGGCGAAATGATGATGATGACCATGATCGGAGATACTCCTCGTTCTAGTCCGACCGTGCAAATTCCAACCTACGACTACTACCAATACCTCGCCGATGACTCATCAGCCACTCACATTATTCACTCCCCCATCTCTTCCTACAGCCCAGACATGTCTCACTACGACGACAAAGCACTCGAAGCAGCTCTCCAACGCTATCTCCCCTCTAACAACAAGGACGACGTCGTACAGGTCACCGCCAACCACTCAGATTCCGATGATTTTGACATCGACTTCGACTTCCCCATGGACGCTTTCTCCTGCGACGAGTTTCGCATGTACGAGTTCAAGGTGAAGAAATGCGTCCGTGCAAGGTCTCACGACTGGACAGAGTGCCCCTTCGCTCACCCTGGGGAGAAGGCTCACCGGAGAGATCCGAGGAGGTACAACTATTCCGGTACGGCCTGCCCAGAGTTTAGAAAGGCCGGCGGGTGTAAGAAGGGCGACGCTTGCGAGTACTCGCACGGCGTTTTCGAGTGCTGGCTACATCCTGCGAGGTACAGGACACAGCCTTGCAAAGATGGGACCCACTGCAAGCGGCGCGTGTGCTTCTTCGCCCACACGCCTGACCAGCTGAGGACGACGCAGGAGGCTTCGGCACTGTTAATGTTTGGTTCGCCACCGTCTTCTCCGACCACTGCTGGGCCGTCCCCCGTAAATCTGGGTACGTGACGTGCTGTTCCATTTTGAGAATATTAAGTTTATTGGCACAAGGAAGCAGTGGGTCAGTTATGTTTGTTTGTTAATCTCTGGCACGGGTGCAGTGGAGTCGATGCGCGGTCTCCATATTAACAAGAAGAATGGGAATCTGGGCTTAGGAATGGGTCTTGGAGGTATGAACATGAGCCCACCGGCGTGGGGTCTCCGATACGGTGGTTCGCCGCAAAGTCCAAGCCGACGCGCCTTCATAAGCCTGCCTTCGACTCCGGCGTGCAACATCAGATCGAATCTGTTCGACGTTTGGGAGGAGGAAGAACCCGTGATGGAAAGGGTCGAGTCTGGAAAATTGCTGCGCGATAAGATGTACGCCAAGCTCGAGAAAGAGAACTCCTTGGATCGCGGGTCTTCCTCTTCGGATCCTGATTTCGGGTGGGTGTCGGAGCTGGTAATGTAAGTTGGGTTCGGGTTAGGTTAGGCAGCCTTTTGTTAATTAATTTGCCCAGTTCCATTTGACTTGTTGACTGTGAATACGTTGTTTTGTGTTTCTCACACTCTTGAGTGTGGCTTGTGTGTCTCTCTGTAGATATATGCTAGGTAATCGAAGTTGGTTCGTGATGTGGTCTGGAAGTTGCGCGGATATCGTTAGATCTCTATTGTTTAGACAGAAAAAGAGAAGAATTTTTGTAAATTCTGTAAGTATTAAAACTCGAAATGTTTTGCTTGGGCTGCCAATATAATATTATAACTAATATTTTCTATTTGTATGTTTACCTTTTCCATTTTTTTCTTTCTTTGCTTGGAGCGGTATCAATGATTCTACAGGCATAAATAATGGAGTTTGGGTTAAGTAGAGTCTTTAGAAAGATTTCATGGGATTTGAACTGATCAACATGTCCCCTCCCTCACGATCTTATCCTACTCATCACTATTAAAATAACTAGGCGGGTTGGTTGGGTTGGTTTTTATTTTATTTTTAGATCCATCTCAAAGTAACTTTAAAAAGCAGTTCTTCCACTTAAAATAATATATATCGCAGGATTTTGCTATCTTGAAGATCTTATCCTACTTAGTTGTCTGTCTACAATCATTTTTCTAGCTTGAAGATTGTTAAGGGTTCGATGCACTCTTAAACAAAGATTCCAACCAAACACATCATTAACTAATGTTATCCCCTCTAATCCCCCTTAATAATCCCAACCAAACACACTCTTAGAATTGATCATGATGTTTTAAGCGATGACTCGGGCGAAAATTCCTACACAAAAAAATCTCACACATACAATTGACAGCAATTCCGCAATAAGATTATAGAGGTTTGTTATGGTGCACTACAACAACTATCGTGTGAGCACAATATCATATTTTTTAAAATATTTAGGGGTTGTTTTTAAAGAATTTGGTGAGGAAAAAATGAAATGTAGAAGAAAGTTTTGTGGTTAGGTTATTAGAGAAATATGAGGAAAATAAAAGAAAACTTAAACTAACTTAGAAGCTAAAACTAATTTCTTCACCAAATTGTGAGGAAAAGGAAAGGAAAAGTAATGAAAATATTTCTTTCTTAGTTCTTTTTTTTTTGTCACCGCTTTCCTCGATCCAAACGCGGCCTTAAGGTTTTCGATCTCTCGAAGCGTTATATCACCTGGCTGCCCCTCTCAACTCATCTAAACATCCGCCGTTCCTCCCCGATGCGTTGATTTCAAAAAGCGAGGGCTAAATTTAGACCACAATTACTCTTGCTTTTTTATTAGGAAGCATAGTCATAAATGCAATATCTAAGATGTTGTAATGGTGTTTTCTTCATGGCATCCGTGTCGTTATTACCTCTGATGAGTTAGATCCCATTGACCCTGAACGATATTTAAAGTGAGCTTAAACTTGAAATTTTCTGTGATGCAGATTGGGCAGCTTAGCCAACACATGCATGAACCTAGACAAACTCATCTTAATGCTGCATATAGAATCATGATATGTTTGAAAGGAAAGACGGGACTTGGTCTGTTTATGTCTGCTAATAGTGAGCTTAAAATTCGAAGTTTTCTGTGATGCTGATTGGCAGCTTGTCCCGATACCAGGAAATCTTTGACAGGATACTTGGTGTAGCTCGGAAGCTCCATCCTACGAAGTCAAGATGCAAACAACCGTTGCAAAAAGCTCTGCTTAAGCAGAGTATAGAGAAGTCGTATGGTTACTTGGCTTGTTGAAAGATCTTAGAATTAATAATCTACGTCATATGCAGGTATGGTGAGACATCAGATAAAAAATATTTCTTGCAGCAAATCCAGTGTTCCACGAACGAAGCGAGCATATAGAAGTCGATTGCCATTTCATCCGAGACAAGGTTGAAGATGGAATTATCAAGACAACTCACATATCAACATTTAGACCAGCCTGCAGATTTATTAGTGATAAGCGTATTTTAGTACGTTTATATTTATTATTATTAAGTCGTTTGCGAGTTAATTTAATTGTTTTGAGACGTTTTAAATGTTTTAGTTTGTATTTAGACGTATAAGACCAAAAGAATTTTAATGAGCCATTTAATGTTATTAGTCCTATTTGGGCTTTGGTTGGCTTTCACGTGAATTGGTCGTGATAATGTTTAAGCAGACTTTTATACATATTATTCACTTGCAGAACAGTCCAAAACATATAGCAGCTTTCAACAACGAAGAAAACAAAGAAAGCCAAATCTGAAAATGATCTTGGCTGCTCAATTGATTTAGGTGTCGTTGAAAGAAGATGAGTTCGACAACCCAGCGTGATTTAAGACGACCACATGATATCTTCGTTGAAAAGAGGGACATGAGACGAGAAAAAAAGAAGAGTGGAGGTTTACGCTTGACAACTCCGGATCCATATTCCCACCTTCAAAAGAAAAGAAAACCGGTTCAAACTTTACGCTATAGCCTATAAAAGGAGACGAGCTGCTCTAATTGAGTTATCTCCCGAATATCCAAAAGATCGATCAAGAAAGCTTACTATCGTCAACCGATTAAAAGAAAACCTCTCTGTTGAAAGGCCACATACACGCACACACTGGCAGAACAGAGAGGGTTGCGAGGAGTTCAAACTGAGAGTTGAAATAAAGGAGAGAAGCCACGGGCTGCAACACCAACCGAGACAGCAACGAAGCTAACACCACCTCTCAATCGCACTCGCTCTATCATCGATCACCTCACAGATTTTTCAGCCTTGTCCCTAATCGAATCAGACCAACCACAGCAGACAATAGAACCTGTTTCGCGCCAGATCGAGGACCAACACCGCGCGGAAGATCGGAGCAACGAAGGGCAGCGACGTTGGAAGCAAAGAAGGTTGGAGCTGCTTGTGAATCGCTGGAATTGAGGAAAGAGAGAACGTGTGGATGGAACTTGGTGTGAAGCTTAATAAAAGAATCTGTTGGGCTGAATTCCTTGTTGGGCTTGGGCCGAAATTCTGCAAATTCAAAACGGTTGTAAGCGACTTGCTATCTATTTATCTTCGTATTTCGATGATTACATTTCGTAGCTAAGTTTATTATAGTCAAAACCTTGATTTATATTATTGTGAGATTATTGTGCTTATTCGTGAACTAGTGAGTATTCGTTTAAGCTTGAATTTATTTTAGTTGATGAACTTAGTTTGATTAAATAGTTGCAAATGTTTAATTAATCTAGGTGAGTCCATCGCTAATTAGAACGACAAATCCGTAATTGTTTGTTCATTTTAATAAGTAGCGAACAATATTTAACTTCTCTACCCCAGGTAAGTGTAAGTTATATTGTAGTTTACGCGATTTGATTTTAACGGACCAGCGTCGTTTCCTGCGCGAGCGTCGTCCGAGCGAGTTAGTCAATAATCGGGTCTCTTTCATTTTTAATGCTGTCGGAATTTTAAACCTTGCAGGGCGTCCCGGAGGTTATTTTTCGATTAGGGAAGTAATTATAGAGCGTCTCTTAATTATCGAGAAATTAAGAAGAGATTGGTTGTTAGGCGTTCGTCGACAACTATAACCGATTATGCTTATGTGTACACTTTATTTAGGAATCTATGATCGATTATATAAATCAAGGTGGAGAACAATTATTTCAACTATTATTTATAGTTGTTAGTTTCTATATTTTCCTTTGTCTGTTCTTAGTTTAATTTCGTTTCTGTATTAATATATTTTCAAAAATATATTATCGTTTATAATTGCTTTAATTTTGATTTACGTTTGAAACCTAAAAACCCCCTTATTATTATTAATATTAATATTAATATTAATATTATTATTTATTATTATTATTATTATTATTAGCGATCGAATTTTGATAGAGAAGTAAATCAACCATCTTCCCTGTGGAGACGATCCTTACTTTCGCTATACTCATTAGTAAGGTTATAAATTTTATTTTTGGCCGTTTACGACGCGACCAAATTTTGGCGCCGTTGCCGGGGAAGGTGGTATAAATTGATTTGCTTGTACTTCTAATTCGATTTCTTTGTCTAGTATCGATCTTCTCGACAGGTATGCTATGTTTGATCTAGAAGAAGAGAAGACGAAAGCGGAAAATTGAAAGGCGGAACTTGACTTTCTTTAAGCGACATGGAGAAAAACGAACAACTGCCATTCCATGTTACGTTGAGGGCGCACTATGGTTTTCAACCGCCTTGAAAAATTTTCCGAGTTATGTCTAGCTAAAAGACGTTAAAGAAAAGCGCTTCTTGGGAGGCAACCCAAGTATTATTGATGCATATCTATTATAAAAAATAATAAAATAAAAAAAAATTATTTTGTTTCTTATACTTCGTTATCGTAAATTCGCTATGACGTGCAGTTTAGTTATGATTGTCTACAGGTTTTAAGCTGGTTTGGGCAAGGTCTGTTCATCGAAAGCTTACATGTCCACTTGTCGCATGGAATCACATCCTAAGTGTGGGGAAAAGGCGTCTACGAAACATGCACATCGGGAAATTCAGGGAAGTTCGCTAATTTATTATTATTTTCTTCTTCCATGAGTTACAATGATTATTACGTTGAGGACAACGTAAAATTTAAGTGTGGGGGGAGGAAATTTCTGCGAAATAGATGCGAACATTACTATTTTATATGTGTGCATAATTTGCTGAATTACATGAAAAAAAAACGGGTAAAATTTTTCAAAATTATGTCTCTTGTCATTGGAAAGATTGATTTTATGTTAGATTAATGTGAGTAATTAGGATACACATGCGTAGTCGATGTCTTTCTTGCATGATGAACTTGGCGATACCTGAAAGATTCGTACGCATAACCCAAATTTTTGTGAGATTTTTGAGCCTAGAGCTTTTTGCTCATTTTCTTTGGTTGTGTGAATCGGGCTTAATTTATTTCTCTCTAGAACTTGCTTGCGTATTACGTTTTGAAATTGCTTTAAGTGAGATTGTGTGAAATATGGAAGGTATTAGGAAATAAGTCATAGCCAAAGTTCCCGACCACGACTGATCACCGTAGTTAGCCACTTTGAGCCTGAACTTTTTCTTTCTAAAAACCAAAAAAAAAAAAAAAATGTTCCACTCAAATAAGCCTTCAGAAATAAATCCAACCGGAGCAATAGTAGAAGTGGAGGTTGAATGCGGGAGTTGAAAAGCGCAGCCGGATCTATACCAAAGTTGAGCGTGAAAAGAAGTTAAGAACTTCTCCATTGATAATCTCTCACTCGCAAAGAGGCCGAGAGAAGAGGAGCTTAGCACCGTCGAAAAAACTTTAAGAACCCTTCCTTCGATAATCTTTCAATTTCTAAAAAAAAAAAGTATATGTGATCCTATGAATGAAAGAAGAAGGGCTTGGTGAAATAACGACGAAGTCAAAAGAACTAAGAAAAAAAAGAAGAAGTTTCGGTGCGTTGAGACGATGGCGTGATCCCGACACTAATACTGCTCATACCTTTTTGCTACTTATTATTTGCCTATCTCACATTTTTTGGCCCTACCCATAAAACCTTCTGATTCACGCTTTATCATTTAAAGTGGTAGATTTACGAATCGTTTGCAAGCTTATGGTATAGATTAGATTAATGCATCAGTTGAGAGAATTCACCGACATTTTACCTATACACCGAGTGATCTGAGTGAATTCCTGTGAGGTGCGAATCTTGACTGGTATTACTAAGGTAGTTGTGTAGACAATCGTTGATCTCGTATGTGTTTTCCGATGATGCCTACATGATATCTATGCATATTGTCATTCTTAAAGTGATAAGTTACATGAATTAAACTTATTTGGTTATAAACTTTCTTTGCTTGAGGACAAGCAAACGCTTAAGTGTGGGGGGATTTGATAAGCGTATTTTAGTACGTTTATATTTATTATTATTAAGTCGTTTGCGAGTTAATTTAATTGTTTTGAGACGTTTTAAATGTTTTAGTTTGTATTTAGACGTATAAGACCAAAAGAATTTTAATGAGCCATTTAATGTTATTAGTCCTATTTGGGCTTTGGTTGGCTTTCACGTGAATTGGTCGTGATAATGTTTAAGCAGACTTTTATACATATTATTCCACTTGCAGAACAGTCCAAAACATATAGCAGCTTTCAACAACGAAGAAAACAAAGAAAGCCAAATCTGAAAATGATCTTGGCTGCTCAATTGATTTAGGTGTCGTTGAAAGAAGATGAGTTCGACAACCCAGCGTGATTTAAGACGACCACATGATATCTTCGTTGAAAAGAGGGACATGAGACGAGAAAAAAAGAAGAGTGGAGGTTTACGCTTGACAACTCCGGATCCATATTCCCACCTTCAAAAGAAAAGAAAACCGGTTCAAACTTTACGCTATAGCCTATAAAAGGAGACGAGCTGCTCTAATTGAGTTATCTCCCGAATATCCAAAAGATCGATCAAGAAAGCTTACTATCGTCAACCGATTAAAAGAAAACCTCTCTGTTGAAAGGCCACATACACGCACACACTGGCAGAACAGAGAGGGTTGCGAGGAGTTCAAACTGAGAGTTGAAATAAAGGAGAGAAGCCACGGGCTGCAACACCAACCGAGACAGCAACGAAGCTAACACCACCTCTCAATCGCACTCGCTCTATCATCGATCACCTCACAGATTTTTCAGCCTTGTCCCTAATCGAATCAGACCAACCACAGCAGACAATA
The DNA here is from genome assembly GCA_027422505.1 of Craterostigma plantagineum. NCBI lineage: Eukaryota > Viridiplantae > Streptophyta > Magnoliopsida > Lamiales > Linderniaceae > Craterostigma > Craterostigma plantagineum. Next base: position 11,973 of record JAPQWV010004529.1, read on the forward strand.
GAACCTGTTTCGCGCCAGATCGAGGACCAACACCGCGCGGAAGATCGGAGCAACGAAGGGCAGCGACGTTGGAAGCAAAGAAGGTTGGAGCTGCTTGTGAATCGCTGGAATTGAGGAAAGAGAGAACGTGTGGATGGAACTTGGTGTGAAGCTTAATAAAAGAATCTGTTGGGCTGAATTCCTTGTTGGGCTTGGGCCGAAATTCTGCAAATTCAAAACGGTTGTAAGCGACTTGCTATCTATTTATCTTCGTATTTCGATGATTACATTTCGTAGCTAAGTTTATTATAGTCAAAACCTTGATTTATATTATTGTGAGATTATTGTGCTTATTCGTGAACTAGTGAGTATTCGTTTAAGCTTGAATTTATTTTAGTTGATGAACTTAGTTTGATTAAATAGTTGCAAATGTTTAATTAATCTAGGTGAGTCCATCGCTAATTAGAACGACAAATCCGTAATTGTTTGTTCATTTTAATAAGTAGCGAACAATATTTAACTTCTCTACCCCAGGTAAGTGTAAGTTATATTGTAGTTTACGCGATTTGATTTTAACGGACCAGCGTCGTTTCCTGCGCGAGCGTCGTCCGAGCGAGTTAGTCAATAATCGGGTCTCTTTCATTTTTAATGCTGTCGGAATTTTAAACCTTGCAGGGCGTCCCGGAGGTTATTTTTCGATTAGGGAAGTAATTATAGAGCGTCTCTTAATTATCGAGAAATTAAGAAGAGATTGGTTGTTAGGCGTTCGTCGACAACTATAACCGATTATGCTTATGTGTACACTTTATTTAGGAATCTATGATCGATTATATAAATCAAGGTGGAGAACAATTATTTCAACTATTATTTATAGTTGTTAGTTTCTATATTTTCCTTTGTCTGTTCTTAGTTTAATTTCGTTTCTGTATTAATATATTTTCAAAAATATATTATCGTTTATAATTGCTTTAATTTTGATTTACGTTTGAAACCTAAAAACCCCCTTATTATTATTAATATTAATATTAATATTAATATTATTATTTATTATTATTATTATTATTATTAGCGATCGAATTTTGATAGAGAAGTAAATCAACCATCTTCCCTGTGGAGACGATCCTTACTTTCGCTATACTCATTAGTAAGGTTATAAATTTTATTTTTGGCCGTTTACGACGCGACCAATTAGCGAGCCCCTGGTGAAATATCAGTTTGATTATCTTCTCAGCAAGTATGGTGTCACTAATCTATATGATCACCATGCTTGAGGGGGAGCATTGAGATATGCAGTGCAGGATTCATACTTCAGCTCAGTATTCTGATATCAATACTATAAGGAGCCGTTTGAGGTTTTTAGTTTGGGATGTAATTGTAATTGGGCCTTTATTTTTCAGGCCCAGATGTAGGATGTATAAGGACTTTACCCTGTAAATCGAATTGGTGAAGTAACAGGAATTAGTTTTTGTGGTTAGATTATTAGATAAATATATGAGGAAAATAAAAGAAAATTTAAACTAAGTTAGAAGCTAAAACCAATTTCCTCGCAAAATCGTGAGGAAAGAAAAGGAGAAGTAATGAAAATAACTTCCTAGTTTTTTCTATCACGGCTTTCCTCGATCCAAACACGGCCTTAAGGTTTTCGATCTCTCCGACGCAATTATCAGCTCGGCTGCCCCTCTCAACTCATCTAAACATCCGTCGTTCCTCCCCGACGCGTTGATTTCATAAAGCGAGGGCTAAATTTAACCACAACTCGGGAATATCTTAGCAGATGAATTAGTAGTTGTTGTTCTTGTTTCTTAGTACCTTTAGTAATTCCTATCCCTGTTATGTTCCTTGGATTATTTACAAGTGGTATTCAAGCTCTTATTTTTGCAACTTTAGCCGCGGCTAATATAGAGGTGAATCCGTGGAAGGTCATCATTAAATTAGTCTGTTTTTTAGCTTAGCGCAACAATGTATGCCCATCTCAAGATAATTTACTTAAGACAGGTAAATATACTCTCTATTAGGAAGAATAATCATAATGCAATATCTAATATGTTGCGGTAATGGTGTTTTCTTCATGGGCCATGGCAGCTGTGCCGCCATTACCTCTCGCGAGTTAGATCCAATTGACCCTGGTCCCTGAACGAGATTTAAAGTTCACTAATTTTATAACAATCAACTTTTTTTTCATCTGTTGAGACCCCACCCTCTTTAACTACAGTTGCTTTTGTTATGGTTCCCAACATATCTCCCAAATATGCTCCGTCTCATTTCGTTTTCCAATTTTATTACAAATCTCAACTAAACTAAAACTATCTCTTTAAGAGATCTTTCAGTTGATATGGGGGATGGGCTGTGTTGAATACTCACTTCAAACAAACTACAACGGCTCCCAATCCCTGCCTGTATCAAAACTTATGCTACTCGCCAGCTACAACTTACATCTGCTCACACAACTAAGGCTACTCGGGCATTTGAGACGGGCAATAATATCGACAAAAGCAGGTTTGACCTAGTGGATTCCTAAAGAAAATAATCTTAGATTACGGCAAATGGATATCAAAGATCGCTGCAATGGAAAGAGATCTATTGAGAATGACCTGTTCCAACAGGCCGTAACTATTTGAGCGACCATTGGATCAACCGTGGGAGGAATATAAGGTGTCTGCCTTGGAATCCAACAGCTCCAACAACCTGCATTGAGTTCAATCCAGCCCATGGGACTTGAAGAGTTGACAGTTCCCATAATATCACTCCAAAGCTATATAACGTCCCATCTACAGATTGAAATACTAACTGGAAAGGCAAATTAACTCGCTTCTCATTGGATGGTTCATTCCTCAAAACCTCAGATGCCATCCATTCAGCCTGCACGTTTGACGAAAACGAGTCATGGGTTATCTTCCAAACTTGATCCAATCAATCGACAGCTAACGAATGATACATTAAGGGTCTTAAAATGTCTGGGGAAAAGGAAAAAAGGCCAATAAAAGCAAGCACAATAGCTAGGAAGCCTTACCATGCCTGCTGTTGACTTTGAAGATAGAAAAGTATGGTACTGTAAACGTGACATGCCGAAATCGCAAACCTAGTATGGTGTTCACATGAGCAAATATTACATGCAAGAACATCAACATTAAGAGTGTGATAGCTTTAATACAGAAAGAACTGACCTTTACAGCCCAATTTTTGTCAACAAGGAGGTTTGGAGTCTTCAAATCTCGATGTACGATAGTAGATGACTAGAGTGCAAGTAATTCATTCCCTTGGCCTGCAAGAATGACAAATTAAAAGATGGTAACACAAACATACTATATAGGATACAAATGCCTAGCCATACCACATCAAGGGCCATTTGTATCCTCATTCTTTCATCAATTTGGTTGTTTGCCTGTGCAATAGCTTAAACAAACTCCCCCTGTCAGTGGAGAGCGATAATAAGAAGCCGGAACAAACAATAAATATCTCGAAGTTTCAAAGCTTCAAAATACCTTACTATCCTAGTGTCTAAGGGTCTAAGAAAATTGTTTGTCCAATTAATAAGCAATATCTCTTAATTTGATGACATGTCCCTTGGGTGACTCGAATCATAGGTTAACTTCCTCCAGGAAGGTGTGAGTTTTTTTCAATTAATTTCTAATAGCAACGGCATTCATTTGGTAATTTCTTTAAAATTAGTTTCTCAAATTTTAGCATTATATATTAACACACTGCGTACTGTGTGCAATATACTAATAAAACTTATATTAACAGGCGGTTGAGAGAAATATATTGCATTAAATTCAATGCAGATTTCCCTCAGTTGACTTCTCATGTTTATCTCGTAATGCATTCTTGACAAAGATAGTCACAAGCTAACATTTTTAGAACAGAGAATCCAACCTGAATTAACAATAGCATACACTTAGTGCATGCACGATCAAGTTAATTAGGAATGAAGCATTCTGTTATGGAGTACTAACCTTGGGAGAAACTGTCAATATAGACAAATTTGGAGGTCGATGGTCGAGTCACTGCTCCCATGAAAAGAACAATATTCGGATGTCTTAACCTTGACATTATCTCGATCTAATCTACAATAGGAAAATTATGCTAAAGCGAGAAACATATAACTAGAAGTGTTTGCTTAGGAATGAACTAAAACTAGACTTACCTCACATTTAAATTGTGCAAGAGCATCACTAGAAATATCTTGTTTTAAACTTCTTCACTGCTACCTCCTACCAGAAACTACAACAACTGAGTTCATTAAGCTTAGAACATATTGAGCGAAAAGAACATACCGCCTCGGAGATCCAAATTTTTGGAGCAACTAGATCTTTGAAGAATTTTTGGTCATAAGCGTGTACTTTGCCTGCCCGTTCATGCGTTCCACTCATTCTTTCCAACTCCACACAGACTGCATCCCAGTTTAGCATCCTCGAGTCAATGTGATGCTGTAAGTTGTTGACGCGATGTTTTGTACAATGAGGGGTCGATTCGGGCAATGGTATAAAAGGATCGGTCAACAACTTTAATCGTTTCTTCTCACGTTCAGGCTGCTCCCGCTTTCTTAACCGTTTGTACCGTACGGGCTCAATCACCGTCTCATTCCCCATCTCGGCCTCATTCGGCGTCCTCGGCTCCACACCCACACCCTCAGCCCTGGGCTCCACGACCTCATCCCTGGGATCCACGACCTCATCCTTGGGCTCCCCACAATCAACCCTGGGCTCCCCGCCCTCAGCCTTGGGCTCCCCGACCTCAGCCCTAGGCTCCACGACCTCAACCCTAGTAGGCTCCCCGCCCTCAGCCCTGGGTTCCCCAACCTCATCCCTGGGCTCTCCACCCTCAGCCCTGGGCGCCGACCTTAGCCCCGGTCTCCCCGAAGTCGAACATGTGCTCCACGCCATAATCACGCCGCCGTGGTCCGAGAACTAAAAACAATATATGGTAAACAAAGAGCGACCATCATAGAGGAAATCCTGCATCACCCTGATAGAGTCCCGCATATCCCTAACATCGGTTTCCATCCTGTCCATTCTTCTATCAATATGAGCGACTATCGAGCTCAAAGAAACAGGAGGAGGAGGGACCTCTCGAGTACGGTCATCACGTTGCGGAGGAGGGGATGCCTCACGTGAAGGCTCTATCGACCGCGGAGGAGGAGACGCTGGAGGAGATGGAGCAAGTCGATGATTGCTGCCACAAAAGCTGGCGATCGTGCGGCCGTGATTTGAGTCAACTTCTGCATCAGATGGTGTAAGCCAACACCTCACATCCTGTGTACTTGTACAAGTTAAAAAACTAAATCCAATTAGGGACATGCAACTCTAAAAATCCATATTATAAATAAATATATATACTTACATCCATCTCCACACCATTTAAGGCATGCTCCGCCGCGTTCCATGATGGAGCAGAACTCTTGCCGAAAAAATTTGGTCTTTCAATGGCACATACATGGTATCGGGAGTCGTTCACCGCTTTTCCTCCTTGCAAAATCGACCCCGACGCTCGGCCAACATTCGTATGCAAGACATGATAAAAGAGAGTAAATATAAGTTAAAAAATATAATATAACTTAAATAGAACAAAATTACTTACCTGAAGCGGTTGGACGAAGCCGCTAATATCGAAGGTTGTATCGTTTTTTCCCTTGGAAGTCGTCATCCGTTGCTTCTCCACTAGGTCATTGTTCAGACCATGCACAACATTTTCGAACGCAATCCTTCCCCAAGGATATTTGTCACACACTGACCCGCGTCGAAGCTGCAACAGGCGCCGCGTTTCTTAATAAACGCAAGGCTATATATCAATTCACACATCACGAATAAATATCCCACAGAAGAAACTACAACATAAGTCGATGAAAAATATATGTTTATGTATCGAATGTGATTTTAAACTGTACAGAATCGTTCAAAAATCTCGACCAATGAAAGAATGTATACGAAAATATCTACCCGAAAGATGTACTATGCCAATGGATCCGCAAATGTAATAGAAATGTGGAATATCAAAGTAGAAGAATCAGCAGCGGAAACAACGTTCGAGAATGGCAATCTTCTAATCAAAAGACAACGACCTAGAAGAAAATATATTATAGGGTGAGCAAAGCTCAGTGAGCTGATAACACGAACACCTTTACCCTCACCGAGGGTGCACATCTTATCATGAAATTATAACAAATCAAATATATCGACCTATTCATATAATACAATTATATTTCCACCACTCATACGAGGCCAAAATACGACCACTGACTATCACGAGACACATCAAGTACGTCAACAAAATCCACGTAGTCACATAAACGACGCGTGGGTGGCCATCTCCTCCCTCGAACTGAGCTCCATCTGAGTCCGTCACCGTAACTCTAGACCATAGACCGTAAACTGACCTCAACTACTATAACATGCATGTCTCACACGTACACGGTGAAGTTGGCCAAAATCTCTCCAACAACCACCCTTCAACTATAATCAATATTGTATCAACCCATGGCACTAGAAGGGTGCAACCGTTGGGCCTCACTCACCCGGGTGTGCCAAGCCACGGGCTACTTACTCGATTTGTCACTCTGCACTCACCCGAACGTGGCCATTCAAGTTACTTAGAACCTGGTACCAAGTGTATGCAACAAACAAGACCAACCAACAATCCATAAACCCACCAATTAACTCAATAATGTCGAACAATGACGTGCCAACACGTCAAGTATCCCTGTGATCCTGACTCGATTCACAAAACCGCACATATGACCAGAATTCGTCAACCACAACAAGACTGCATGATACATAGCCGACAAGGCTCCCTATCAGTAAGTTCAAGACATAAAATAGTAACACGTCATCACAATGCCCCGTGTAACCGTCAAAACAACTCAACGCATCATATATACCCCAAAACATTCGACCAACACAAACATAAACATTCTATAGCCGACAAGGCTCACTATTGCAAATCCCCACGATATCACAACAATTCATAGAACGACGACGTAAAATGAAGACATAAACGATAAAATAAAACGGCCCAACGAGGTCCACACGTCCCATGAAGGGAAGGTGTCCCCGTATTACCCACTCACCCTGTCAAATCCTAGCATTTCCCAAGACCCGAAGCTGCCCTCGAGCCCTCGATTGATCTTCCTTCGCCTACCAAGATGATAACGAACAACTTTACCATTAGTGAAATTTCCTTCAAGAACTGCTATAATTTTTCAGATTAGTGCCCGCTACTTCAAATAATCATAGAAAATTGTAGGATTGTCCGATTGAGATGATTTCGGTGGCTATGAACAGGTTAGGAAGTTAGCTTTCAATAGAAATAAGTTGCAAAGAAATCGGATAAGTATAGGTGGGTCAAAATTCAAGAATACTATCGCTGCGATAACAATTTTTTTTTCCAAAAACAGAATCTGTAACAAGAATTCCAGCTTTACACTGAAACTTCTAAAATTCACATAAAATCAAGGAATGATCGGACTGAACCGATTCCAACAGCTATGGAAAGCCCAAGAAGTTAGCCTTCCCCAGAAATTGATTCATGACAATACAATCAGTATAATCATATCAAAATTGGAGAATACAGAGGACGCGCAACAGAAATTTTCCTGTTTCGCAGCTGAAAGTTCAAAAATTCATAAGAAATTGTACATGTATTGGATTGAGCTGATTTCTGCAGCTATGGAAAGCTTAAGAACTGGTTTTCAATAGAAACAAACGCAGAAGAATCAGAGCATGATAACTAGTTCAATTTCACTGAAAACAGAAGCTGCGCGAATAATTTGTCAAAGAAAACGAACCCTAACTCGATGGAGTTAATAATTTGTCAAAGAAAACGAACCCTAGATCGATGGAGTTAAGAGTGATATTAGAACACATCGTACCTTGGTAAGCTTAATCGAACAGGGACTGCACACGCAAATGATCGAAGCTTCCATGTCTGCTTGCCCCTCTTTTTTCTTTTATTCTCGTTACTTATGGTGAAAGGAAAGTGGAGAGTGGATAAGTATAAACATGAAAGTGCTAGAAATATCAAATGGGCTGGACTGGCTTCATCTAATTCAAATTGGGCTGAAAAATTAAATTTTCATGGGCTATTAATTAATTAGTATTTCAGGTGTTATAAGGTATCTCCCCTTCAAAAAGTTTCGTCCTCGAAACGTAAACGTTGCAAACTAATTGAACAAGGTATGAATATTAAGGGTAAAAACCCTTTTTGGTCCCCGATGTTTACCCTATGAGCGCTTTTGATCCCTGATGTTTCGATTTGCCACATTTAGTCTCCGATGTTTCTTGATTTGAACCAATTTGGTCCCTCCATCAATTTAGACGGAATTGCAAAATTAGCGACGGAATTTGCGACGGAATTTCCCTCGCTAAAGGAAAAAAAAAAGATAATTAAACATAAAAATGAGAAAATTCAGAAAAAAAAAGAAAAAATTCAAAAAATAGGTAAAAAAATTGAAAAAAAGAGAATACTACTAATAAATTAATTAAAAATATAAATAATAATAAAAAATAATAATAGGGATAATTTTTGTTCCTTTTTATAATTTTTAATAGATAAATATATTTTTACTTTTACTTTTTAAAATCTTAAATTTATATTTATCATTTTTTAGTTTATTATTTATTTTTATTATTATTTTATTTTTATTATTATTTATCTTTTATTTATTTTATTAGTAATATTCTCTTTTCTTGAATTTTTTACCTATTTTTTGAATTTTTTTCTTTTTTGGAATTTTTTTCTCATTTTTATGTTTAATTATCATTTTTTAGTTTATTATTTTATTTTTTTATTATTTTTTATTATTATTTATATTTATATTTAATTTATTAATAATATTCTCTTTTTTTCAAATTTTTACCTATTTTTGGAATTTTTTTCCTTTTTTTAATTTTTTTCTCATTTTTATGTTTAATTATTATTATTATTATTTTTTTAATTTTTTCCTTTAGCGACGGAAATTCCGTCGCAAATTCCGTCGCAAATTTGCAATTCCGTCTAAATGACGGAGGGACCAAATTGGTTCAAATCAGGAAACATCGGGGACTAAATGTGGCAAGTCGAAACATCGGGGACCAAAAGCGCCCATAGGGTAAACATCGGGGACCAAAAATGGTTTTGTCCCGAATATTAACGACGCAATCTAATTCAAAGTGTCGTTCAACGCTGGAGTCTTCTTGGCAGTGGTGTTGGGTTTGGGTGTGCGTTATTTGTTGTTCCGAGGTGACGCTGGAGATGGAGAGACGATGATTGTGGATAATCCGTGCGCCTGTGCTTAAAGATCTCTTTTTTATGTGTCTTCTACTCTTGTTTCTTCCTCCTCCTTCAATCTAATCTGTTATGATTTTCTTATGGATCGGTGTGTTGTATTACTTTATTACGCGTTTGCGAATTCCTCTGAGATATCTGCCATTGATTGATCGCAATTAGCTCAATATCATTTTCTCTCCTCTTGAATTATTACGGAATTACAAATAAGGCTGCACAGATTATAATTTGGCAGAACCTTTACTTTCCTCCCGGCCTTGAATAAAGAATAGCAAGCTTGAATTTTGATATAGGACTGTCTTTTACAAGAGATATATCTCACACCAAGGTTATCTATTCATTAATCCTTTTCGGAGAGAACGAACACTGGCTTAACGAGCATAATTACAAAACATGCTCATATCATACATACTGATACTTCTTTTGCTTCAGTCGTACCAGTTTGGTTATTCAAGATAATCAACTAGTATTCAAGATAATGAACAATAAAAATGATGAAACCAACCATCCCAAGACGATTGAGCCCACCAGTCTCGTTGGGCCTTCATCATCTGGTTCCTGCCGCAGTAAAAGTATATAAATTTCAGACATACATGCACATACACACACCTCGGGCACCAACGGCGGATCTACGTTATGGCTGGAGGGGGCCACGGCCCCCCGAGAATTTTCGGAAACTTTAGTATTATGTATATAGCATGAACATATATTATGATAAGGAAGTTTTCCTGATATGTAATTCAATAATCTAATCAGTAGTGCAATGGCTGGGAACGCCTATAGCAGGGGATAGGTCATTGGTTCGAATCAATATGCTTCAAACGTTCTACTGTATAATTGTTTTTAACATTTTTCTTTATCTTTTCTTTTCCTCCTCTTTTTTACCTGTCTTTTTTACTTTAGTTATTTAACTTTTTCTAGTTCTCTATTAACTTAACAATTTCAATTCTTTTACATCAATATTTATTATTGAATCCATAAAATTCTAATATTTGATATTTTTACTTTTTAGTCTTATTTAAATCTCTATTCAACGCTTTATTTCTTTTTAACTTCCTATTCGTTTAAGTTTAATTCAACAATTTAAAGCCTTTTAACTAGTATTTATTCTTTTTAACTTTTCTATCCATTTTAAGACTATAAAAATTTAATTCTTTTAATTAATATTTACTGACTTTAATTCTATCCATTTAGATATTAATATTGTGAGGCTTTATCGTTATTCGAGATCCGTCGATGATTTTTTATGTTTCTCTTAATTGATATTTTCGTAGTCCTATTTTTTTTTTAATTTTATGATCGTATATTTCATGTGTTTCAATCAAAAAATCTTTTTCATTGATAAGTTCTCCATTTAGAAACGAATATATATTTCTAAGTTAACCTGCGCCAATTTATATTACGCCCCCCCCGATAAAATATTTCTGGATCCGCCCCTGTCGGGCACTATTAATTTGTATACACACACACACAAACCTGAGGAGGAGGTGTACCACCCGTCGGAGTTTGAGTGATGTCAACCTCAAATGGCCATACATATCTGTCTGGCTTACCACTCCTTGCCAAGCTCCAATCATAGATTCTTCTTTCTTCTACCGATGACAATATGGAATGAGATTCCTGCGTATCAGCAAACATATGCTCAATAATAATGTTCATGATATTAGCCAGCCGGTATCAAAATTATGAAAGGAACACCTCTAAGAGCTGTAGCTCCTTGTTGAGATCTTCTTCAGTCAGCCCTTTATTATTCATCACTTCCGCTACCTTATCCTTGTATGCACTTTTAACCTGCATAACGCACAAGCACGTGTATACACACTGTACTCCCATACATAATTATATATATACATATATTTCTAGATCTAGATTGATCACCTGGTCGTAGGAGCATCCACTTGAAAGCCCTAGCCTTCCGTAGTGATCCACGTCGGTGATTGCTGTAGGCACAGACAGCACAACATTTAATTATTACCAATACCACAACATTAGTTTAAACTAAGATGTTGTGATGGTTACCAATGCCACGCAGAGCTTTTTCCACATTGGGTGCAGATATTAGCGATGGAGGCCCTTTCGGAGCTTGTACTGCTGGAATGTCGGGTTCAGGATCAGTTTCTGCTGCCGTACTGCTACTTGTAATGACTAACAGCCTTCTTCTACTTATTAGCTTGTGTAATTGCGGGCTCAGATACTGATGATGATGATGACTATATCTTGTGTCGATATAGTTGCGGGCGGCTGATGAGAAGCAAGCACAAGCTGTGGCGGCCATTAGTTAAAAGAGAGTGTATCTGATGATCTCTATTCTATCTGTTATAACTTATTTGAAAACGGATAAGGCACGACGACTTCTCTTTGCCAGAAAAATGTTATCTAGTCTCTATTCCCTTTTTTTTTTTCTTATTGTTGTACTGTTGTATAGGAACGAACCAACATTATTATATTATGTGACCAATTCTACTCGTTGAAGCCCAGCAGCATCAGATCCAATTATTATAGATTGTTCAATACACAACCCGATTTCATCACAAATTATAAGCCTGATCTTCTACACTACACAGCTTGGTTTGTTTGATCGTTTAATACCCGGTGCTGATTTTTATCTCAAGCTCAATACAGTGCAGAGGAAGACGCTATTTGACATTCACTAAAATAGCTTGGGCCAAATCCTAAAATCAGCGCGTGTATTATAAATTTATAATATGATTTCTTACTTCTCCAATCGAAAAACATTCTCAAATCCAAAGCATTATCAAACTCAAAATGCAGTAATTCTTCTTCAACCGGTAGACCAATTCTCAAACTCAAAATACCATTATTGTAATATTCTCTCTATCTCATGTTTTTAATATTACCCATTTAATTTACAACTTTACAAATTAAATCACATTGTTATTTTATTCAATTAGGAAAAATAACGTCATAAAACTAAAAGTAAACTCAATATTTTTTCATATAAAACATAGAAAAAGTAATTAATAATACCAGGAGTCATTTTATATACCTTCATTTATTTTTTATTTTCTATATGGGTACTTTAATAATTAAAATAAAAATAGGGTATATAGTGTAATTTTTAACACATCAAACGCATCTTTTGAGATATCTTATTCTCAAATGCATATACGCGTTTAAAATAGGAGAGAAGACAGAAACACATTTTGAGTTTGCATTTGATGTACGAGAACTTTTAGTATACATTTTGTGGTTTGAGTATTAATTGGAGTGCTCTTACAATAGCCAAAAAACGGCCCAAATTATGCCTACTCGACAAAACTATCCAGATGAGATGAGAGATGCCTACAACTCTACAATACATGCCATCACATTACAAAATGAACTGAACTGTATTTCCGTGGCTCTTCATTCTCGTCACCGCTTTTGAACTCCGCGGCATATATTCCAGGAGTTTCAGGTGAAAAAACGTGAACCACTGAACTCTTCCTCATACATTTTGTTCGCGGATCGAGTTTTTCTGTAAATTTTAAGGTAATCCAGGTGAATTTAAACTTACGTGCTCTTCTTATAACACGGATGAGCGATTCATTGTGTGTTTCTCACTGGTCGAATTTTTTACCTTATAACCTGTTGCGTCCCTAAGGCAATTTGTAAATTGATCTGGGCTCAAAACTTTTTACTCTCAATAATTTTGCGGTGCAAAAGATCTTTTTTTTTCTTTTTTTTGTGGCTATTTGACTGGCTGTGTTGCATCCGATTTTGGTGATATACGGATGTTACACAGTGTTTGCTTTATGACTCAATGTTATGGTTTTTTATTCTACTTTTCTTTTTTATTATTTTGCTTTATCTGGTCGAGGAATTTAAATTGTTACATATGGTGACGGCCAATTATCAATCTTGATGTTGCCTGCTTGTTGATAACTTGAAGATCTCTAATGTATTTTTTCTTTGTTTTCATTGAGTGTATTACTGATTGACTGTTTGGTACCCGTCCGCAGCGCCCTCGGCAGCATTAGCCTGCATCATCACCTTTTTCGCCAGGCTCACCGATTTATGTGCTCGTACGAGGCGGGCTGGGAGCAAAAAACAAATATAGATTTAAGATATGTTAACGAATAATATTATTTTGCAGGTAGCAGAGTACCTTTATGACCCAAGCGGTAATGCACGTAATTTCGAAATGGTTCACCGTTTGAACCCCGGCGACTCCGAGGGAGTACGCCGGGACGCTAATAGAGACCTCGGAGAAGAAGAAGATCATTACGACGTTGTTGAGTAGGTAGAGGACCGGGATAAGCGGGAGGAACCCCTTCCCAATCCTGCCGTCGTAAAAGTTGAAGCGGAGGTCGCCACACCAGGGCAGAGGGTGACGTTGGACGGCGTAGTATTCCAGCACCACGTCCACACCGGCACCAACTATGCCCACTATCAGACCAAAGAGGAGAAAATACGGCTGCATTTGTTTACTGCCGGACTCCGACAGCAATCGGAGTCGGAGGGCGAAATGGCACACTACCTCCAGCTCGCATAAGAGGACGTCACACAAGTGACGACGCTCGCCGTCGTCAGCCGACTTTTCACTGCAGGATCCAACATCGGCGCAATATGCTTACTGTTCCGAGCTAGAGCTCTTCTCTTCTTCGAGCTCGGAATACTTACTGTTCCGAGCTACACGTCGATTTGGGGATTTCTGTTGGGTTTAGGAGTCCAGATACTTGCTGTTCACATTGGGTCAACATGACACACGGAGCGCAACAAAGAGGACGAGGAATTGATCGAGTTTAATAGGGGCCTTCACTCGGTCTTGCTCATGGGGAAGTTCTAGGTGAAAACGAAGGAAGGTCCTAAACAATTTGTCATCATCCAGAACTCAGCCGGGGTTGATTATGGATTTAAGGGATTCACAACCATCGAGTTCAAAAGGAAAAAACTTTTTGGAATCCTGGATTCTTATTCTCAGTCCGGATATGGATGATTTGACGAAGAAGGTACGTGATATTTGTTATTATACTTTTATCTCTATTTATATATTTCTCCCTAATGTCTGGAGTTACGTAGGACAAAGGAGGTCGACCAACGGTTGGGAAGAAAAGAAAGAATCGCAAGACGTAAAGATGAAGGTAAGTACATATAAATTTTGCAGTCTTAATGTGTTAAAGGAATTTTTATGATTTGTGTATGTTGGATTAGTAAATTACAATTTCTTTTCTCTTTGTCTTTATTAGGTGACTGACCTGGAATTACTGTAGATGAACCATAGACTGAAAGTAAGATTGTCTTCAGTTTTTCGAGTTTTAATCACCTGATGATATTGTGATAACAGATTATGGAAGAATTTTTTATGTGGCTAATATGTTTCCTTGTATGGAACTTGGATTCTAAAATGTCCAACCAATCTTCGTTTTTTGCGTGAATTTCGACAAAATGCAGCATCATTGTGATTTGACGCAATATGCATTCCAAGAATGTGTTTGACAAATGTGGCATCAAATTATGATTTAACAAAATACGGCATCATGGCTATGATTTTGGCGCAATATGCATTCCAGAAATGTGTTTGACAAAATAGGCCATCAAGATTACGATTTTGACGAAATGCAGCATTATGATTATGATTTTGACAAAATGCAGCATCCTGATTATGCTTTTGACGCATGCATTCCCGAATGTGTTTGACAAAATACAGCATCATAATTTTGACAAAATGCAGCATGGACAGCATCGGCGATAGCATGCATAGAAACGGGGAACATGATTTTCAATAGTTCCCAAACATGCATGGACAACATTATTATTTGAGTGTCCAGGATTGCTTTGCGAATTTATATACGAGACTGAAAGATGTTGAACATCTCCCAGATTTTCAAGAACGGTCAAGCAGTCCAATAGGACGACTTGGGACGCTGTGAGATTCATTTTGATATATGCCTACATAATTGGTTTGCTTTCCCAGTCCTCTTGTGAGGATCCGCGTGAAAGGAACTTCCACGCTTATTTTGCGGAAGTAGTAAGAAATTAACTATAAGCTTTTCAATATGCATAACTAAATTTTATCTAACATATATATATATATATATGTATAATATATGCATTGACAGGCTATTAGGAATAAGATTGATTGGTTTGAGAAATTGGAACGAGATGAGATACATCCTATATTGGATAAATTCCTCGTCATACGAGAGGTTCGCGTTTTGTCAAACTCCGGCATCATGACTTCGAAATGAGAGGTCCGCATTTCGTGTCAGTTCTCTCAATTGTTGGCCGAAGATTCTGATTGTCATTAAGAAAATCAGTTGCAATTCTAGTTCGGACCAAAAAATAAAG